>CAIGRB010007720.1:0-47369 GCA_903798255.1 Fraxinus quadrangulata | reverse complement strand
TTTTGAGTTTTGAATTCATTTTGAGTTTTGTGTTTTGGAGGTGTATTTTGAGATTGTTAAAAATGTGTTCTTTTTTACATTTTCAAAAATTGTTTTCGAAAATAAAAAAAGGAAAACGTATTCTCTCTCTCTCTCTTCATTTCCAACTCACTCGGTCATCTTCTCTCTCTCTTTCTCTGTGTCCCTTGTTTTCCTTGTTTTCAAGTTTGTTTCCCTTATTTTCAAGTTTTTTGTGGGATTGGTTTGAAAACGTCCAAAACGATGATTTTATCGTTTTTTGGTTTGTGTACAAATTTTTTTTCGTTTTCAAAAACTCGTTTTCGAAAATAGGAAAGAGAACGCTTTTTCACCATTTTGAAAAATCGAAAACAGAAAACGATCCAAAACGGCCAAAGAGAAGGACAATATTTTGAAAAAAAAAAAATTTCTTTGAGATCGTGTGATTGAAAATAAAATAAAAAAGGTACGAGAAAATGTGAAAAATGATTTTGAAAAATTAATTTTAAATAAGTGCTTAAAATAGTTCTGAAAGAGCACACAAAAAAGAGGAGGGGGCATAGACTTGTGAGCCAAAACCCAGAAAGCTATCTCTATCGCATCTGTGCCTCCGTTCTCATCACTGTCTGCCAAAGCATGGTAATCTCTATTTTTTTTTCTCTCTAGGAATGTATATATTCAATTTTTAATGGACGGCGATCAACTACGATTTCATTTCTTACGAATTTGATTCTGTAAATTCAATTTTAGAAGATAAAAAAATACGGCATGATTATTTTTGGTTGAGAAAATTAGAAATTGCGGGTTTATTTCGAAAGCTGGTAATTACAAAAAAGGAATGAATCTTGTGATTAAGCCTAATTAATTTTTGTCTCTCTATTTGAATGCCGATAGATTGTCTAAAAGGATCTTTAAGGATTTTCATGGTTAAAAAATTGATAGATCATCAAACGTTGTCGCTTTCTATATGTACATCACGTTTATGTGCATATATTCAGACGTAGATGCGTGATTCAGTACTGATGGGGGATGGGTGGGGATTTAGATGTTAAATAAAAGGAATAGAAAAACTGAAAATGTTAAAAAGTGTTGTAGGTAAAATTCGAAATTGAATATTTGTTTGCAAAATTTTTTTTATTGTAAATGGAAATATTTCTTGCATAACATACTTTGTTAGTAGCACTGAGTCTGAGTGAAATGTACTGTAATTTTAAGTTTTTAACCATGTTATTTTTATTTAAACAGTCTGAATTAATGACCCCTTGAGGCTCATATCTAATATCCGTAAATTGTAAAGAACAATAAGCAATATCAGTTATGTATAAGGTGCAGAAGGGAAGCAAATTAACCAGACAGACAGTTCAGTCCGTCTCTGGATTAATTGAAAAGTTTTGCTGATATCAAGTTTCAGTGGGGGCAGTTAAATCCTGTCTGTGGTCATGTTTGAGAAGAGGAACTGTGGGATTGTAAGGCTGGCTCACAATAATACTGTTCAATGCATCTTTGAAATTCTACTGCACAACAAAAGGTTTCATTGCTCCAGTTCATGTGTAGTTCATTGAATGTGGTATGGCTGTGCAGGTGTCTATACTTGTGTAATTTGCATATTCTGTTTGGATTGTCAAACGATAGAGTTTAGAGTTATAATTCTGTCCATGTTCTCGGCCATATACTATCTGACCCTTTGTAATCTTTTGTATATTTTCCTTAGGTGCGCTTACAACCCGATCCCTTCCTCAATGAGCTCACTAACATGTTTGAGCGGACTACTGAGAAGGGCTCTGTTTGGGTTACACTCAAGCACTGTAATTTCCCTCTATTAACTTTCTAAATGATTTTTAACCGCTTGATGAATCCCCTCTTGATAGGAAAATGTTCAGACGGAATGCTGTTGGGTTGAATATTATTCAAAATCTTGATTGTACTTTTTTTTAATCGTTTGCAGCTTCAGACAAGTCTAAGGTACAGAGGAATAAGTTGAAGGCATCTGGGGAAAAGATTGAGTACAGATGCCTCGTTCGAGCAACTGATGGCAAGAAGACCATATCCACTCTGGCAAGTATTGCAGCATTTATTTTCTTCATGCTTGCTGAATTGAATTGGTTTGTAAAGCTCTCCTTCCCCACCCCCAGGGTTTTTAGGACATCTTCTATCCATGCTACTGGGGACTGGGGAGTATCTTATGCTGACATTCTTTAAGATCTATTTGATTTAAGCTATGATGCACCAACATGGTTACGTGGTGTCAGACATGCCGACTTGCTATTTTTTTAAAAAATACTGAAACGGCATGCCGTCGACACATTGATTAAATTCTTTAAAATTCTTCATTTATATAGTAGAAATTTAATTTTATACTATTATTAATTTTCTTGTTTAAAATTTTTAAATAAGAGTATCTATTTTTTATTTAATAACAACTTTGAGTTAAAAATATATACGGATGAAGAAAGAAAAAAATGATCATGGTAGAGTGTCCGAGGAGTGTCGTGTCGTGTCCGGACATGGATACGCCACCCTATTTGAAGTGTCAGTGCAACACGGGATTTAAGTTACAATAGTGGTCAGCAGTCACTATATGTTTATCTTTCTCCGCATGCAAGAGATGCTAGTTTATGAAACAGCAAATGAGTTACTTTTACTGGAAAAACAATAGTTTGAATATCATATTTTATGTGGTAGAAATCAACAGCAAGGCATGAACATTATTAAAGACACTTCATTTGTAAGTTATATGACCAAATCTGCTGGAAATTATAGTTAGTTGATTTGAGAGTTTGCTAGGACTAATCTGTTAATAGTTAGGAATATACTAATGAAGTCATACAAATTTGTTTGTCATCATATAACATCTTATTGAAAGAAAATGTAAGACGTGCTTATCAGGAAAGTATAGTCTTTAACTACTTGATTTCTCTGATAATGTCTATAAACTGTCAAACGTATCAGTAGAAACCGCAAATCTGTTGTCAGTTGTTCGTCTGCAGCCTATAGCTCAGTTGTTGTATTATCTTCATTCACATAATGATCCTAAACGTACCTCTGAGCAGGCCAAACATATAATAAGTAGATACATATCGTTTGACCTAACTACATTAAATCAGATGATATGAACCTTTTTTTTTTTTTGAAAACCAACAAGGTCTATGCTCTAGGAATAGCCAATAATTCTTGTGTTTGAATAACATATGCAGGTAGGTAGGGAGGATAACAACAGATGCAAGTAGGTAGGGAAGATAACAAAATATTACCATGGAACCTAGAAAATGATGAAAAGCATTTTATCTCCACCAAAGATAGGCAAGAATTTGTTGGATAAGAGAATGAATCATTAGAAAAACATTTTAGCCGCATGTTCAAGGAATGGCTGAATTATGACTGGATCCTCCATATATTGAATAACTTATCTGACCCATCTTGAATAAATCTCTTTGCTAGAGTTCTTTGCATTGTTGTAACCTATATTTTAAAAACCGATCCGGTCATAAACCTGGAAAAAGAAAAGGATCAAGGGTCAAAGGTCGACCAGGGTTGGACCGTGGTCGATCCAGTTATCAAAATATATAAATAAAATATCACAAAAAATTGACAAAATAAGTTAATTTTCCAAATTAAAAAAAAAAAACATAACAGACAAAAGCACATCTTCATTGTATATAATTCTCATTACATCCACTTAATAGTTGATGATTATTTAAATATTTTCATAGCATTTTATTTTGTTTTCATAATAAAATTAAATGAAAAAGATAGATTAAATTGGAAAGAAGAAAATTAAATGCAAGAAATCAACAAAGAGGAAACTAAAGACGAAATATAGAGTCAATTTCCCTGTTTTTTGACTTCTTTCTCTAATCATTTTAGATCAAATGTTGAAGAAAACCAATATAAAAGGTCGGGCCTCCAAATATAGTTAGCATTTTCCTTTCTGGGCCTTTTGAAGAAAGCATTCAATTATTGGCCCTTTACACTTTAACAAGTCTTTGACAATTCTAGTTTTCTAAAAATTAAAATTGGTAAAATGGGTACCCGGGTCACCCGGTTGTTGGTTGAGCTGAAAAGACGATTCTAGGCACAAACTGGACCAGTTTTGACTCTGCTTCCCAGTGTTACCTGTTGAACCAACTGTCCGGTCCGATTCAGACAATATATATTGTAATTCAATGACTAATATATTGAGAACAATGGTACACTTCCTGTGTATTACCTTTGATTAATTAGGCATTTAGATGGGTTGCCAAATTTTATGTTATTCCTTGCCGATTTGTACTGATGAAACACTTCCTGTGTATTACCTTTGATTAATATAATATTTGATTACTTTTAAAAAAAAATTTTTATTGAGAACAATGGTTAGTTTGTTGTAGTAGTTCCTCCTCCATAGACATGCATATGTTGTGCAATTATGTTTCACAGGGGTGGAACATTATTGTGCTTTAGTTTTTAATTAGAGGTTCCCTTCATATTGTATTTATTTTCATGTTTTAGTATTTTCTTATTCTGGCAAATTTGGGTTAGTTTGAGGAATTGCTACACAATTGTTGTTCTCATAGGCTACGTCGGTTGAGCCATCATTTCATTCAGTTCCACCTATACAAGATTTAGGGAGAGGAGTTTATTAGTTGTGGGATTTGGTGGATAAAGAAAGAAATGTGGACAACTAGTGGCATTCATGCTCAAAGCCTTCTTGCACTTAACCCAAGTTTTAAGATTTTAAGTTGAAATGCGGAAATGAGGGTTCTAAGATATGTGTGATCATGTTATAATGGATAAGATAAGAAATATGAAAATATGTCACCAAGTGCATGTGGAATCATGAGAATAAATTAAGGGAATGCCAATTTAGGTGGTTGAGACTGTGTTTTGTAGATCTAAAGATATTCTCATTAATAAGACTGAAATTGTCTCGGTAGAAGAAGTCAAAATGAGGGGTAGCATGTTTTAGTTACAAATGATCTACAACTAAATCGTTATAAAATAATAATGTTGGGGCCAAGAAAAATTATTACTTTAGAGGGGATATTAAGTTATCGATAGATTACACAGTCATTTATAGTGAGCACTAAAAAAGTGATTTATGTCGAACACCTCTTCAATTATCCTAATGAAAATAATATGATGATTGAATAACCAATTAACGAAGATATTATTCAAGAGCTATGGAATATGGCTACTGATGATGATCATGATTTAAACGATAGTTATGTTTTACCAATTGTTTATTGAAAATAAGTCTTTCAAATATCATAAACTTAAATAATTTCTAAAAATGAGAAAAGTAAACCAAATGTGCTATATACATTGCAAAAAAAGGATGAAGTTGAGTTCAGTTTGAGTACAAAGAAAAAGCAAACAACTTTAGATGCATATTTTCAGAACAAAAGGAATTGAAAAAATATGAGTTCAAGTGAAAATTTTCTTAATATGTCTTAAAATTTACGTGTTTAATCTATTATTAATTGCATTTTTGTTGGGCCCTAAAGGATTTTAAATAAAAATAATATGTTATGCATTTAGTTTAGCGATTTTATTAATTAAATTATACATGCTCGAGTCAGAATCGAGAAATTTTTGTAGTTGCTTTAGATCTTCCCGCAGTTCTAGCGTGAATCAAATGAAGCGGCGGATAAAGATTCATGTAGCCAGACTCTAATTTATGTGAAAATGGCTTAGTTTGTTGTTGCTGACGTAATGATAGTTCGTGACAAAACTACGTCCACTTTCTAATCATGCATCTGTAATTAGTCTGTTCTACTACTCTACATGGCATTACAGAGGTAACATGTATGCATTGAGTATCTGTTGGGTTTTTTACTTTTTAGAAGATCGAATAAACTTCTCTGCAAAGTAGGGAGGAGCAAGCAGAAAGATCATGAAGGAATTCACTGGTTGAGCTTCAGACAGGATAGGAAGAGCTTTGATGGTATTTTAATAGTATTTTATGAGTCTGGAGGTGTGAGAAGTCACAAACTTCTTACCCTGAACACAGACTCGGCAGGACTATCCTTTAGTGAAGTTATATTAATCAATCACACTACTCTCTGCTAGAGTTTTCACAAGAATGCCTTAGCAATCAAACAGAGATGGTCAATAGTTCATGATGCATAACTGCAGAAGCTGAGGCATAAAGAGACTTTTTCTGTAGGGCATGTTGTCATGTTCGTTTTAAGTATATTAATGGTTTTAAGGTTCTGAGTTCATCGAACTAGGGAAAAATTATGCATGGTGTATGTGCTACAAGTTGAAAAATATGCCAGGGAAATTATGAGTCCTTCCCTTTTGGAAAAATATGCCTTTTTGCTCTAAATGCCACCTACCAAGTTCTGGATTTCAATTTATAAGAATTGCTCTATTCTGTTCTACTTGATTGTTTCCACATTAGTGAGACGATTTTCTCTCATTTGTTCTTTTATAAAATTTTGAATTATCTTGCTTAAGATTTTTAGACAACTGGGTTTGTTCTTTTGAAGCCAAAAAGATTTACGTATGCATCTGATACATGAAAAGTGTAGAATGTTTTGGTACACCATTATTTCCTTTAGAAATGTTACCGTCCCTAATCCTACTTGTGGAACTAGCAAACTATGCTGCTTACCATTTAGGATGCTTTAAAGATGTTATACGTAAATTGACGAATGGAGAAAATTATACACGTGGCTTAAAATGATACCAGAGGAATCGTGTCTTGTTTATGACTACTGGATTATAGTAGTGGTTTGGCTATTGGGCGATGATAGAAAGTGGTGTCTGCGGCCAGAGGATAGCAAGAGGATAGCACTTGTACAATATGACATGTTTCTGGTACAATATGACCAAAGTGTTGAAGTACCATAGCCAGGAAATCAAATGCCTATCCCCAGATTATAAAACCCATTGTTTTTTTGTAATGGACTATTTTTACAAAATGTTGGTGAATTTCCGTTTTACATTTTATATTTCTCGCATGCCAAATGTATAACAGTCTTCGTAAATTCTACATATTCACTAATCACTTATAACATTGCTCTGTTTTTTGTTGACTACGTAATTGATTTTCATGGCGATCCTGTCATTTCTATATCAGTTTCCTTCTCAGGACACGTGATGCTATGTAATTTGTTTCATACATCAAGTGCATCTACATGGCATGTCTGCGTTGATTTATGTTTTGTTTACTGTATCCATATTGTTTGTAACAATTAGGAGGTAATTACTTTCTGGAACTGCTATGTGATTCCCTTGACCTGATTAGCACGTCTTGTTTGATTTGATAACAGGTCGGTCCAAAAGATCAGCAGCGATTTCAAGCTAGCTATGCAACTATCTTGAAAGCCCGGATGACTGCTTTAAAGAAGAGGGAGAGGAAAGACAAGAGAAAGACCGCAGATTCCGATAAGAAAGAGGATTCAAAAATTCGTTCTACAGCTTCTAAGACTACAAATTGAACTAAATTCCCTTGTGTAGTTCTTATAGTCTTGTTTCTTTCAATTAGCTGTAGATTTGTATGATCTTTACATTTTGTCGTTGATTCTACAATTGTTTTGTAACTTTGAGTTGGCCAAAAAGATTTTGTTGACGTTAGATATTGAACATTTGGTTGAAAGATAAAGAAATCCATTTTCTTCTGTTCTTCCAAATGTTTTGACGAAATTTTTCGTATTCATATATGCATTCGCATATCTAATTTGGTTGCACCAAATGCAGGACCTGATGTAGTGCATAACCTCTGCTTATTCTTTAGTTCTTGTTTAGTAAATATGTTGTACAGGTCGAAGATCCACGGGATACCAAGATTTCAGTATACATGATTATATTAGGCATCAACTTTTTAAAGTGAAAAAATTGTTATAATTTGAGTTTTAATTGAAAGTTTTACCATATAATTGTAGTTGGGAATACTGTGTTGCATTTCAACTGTTAAACTCTTGTTCATATTTTGGAGCAAATAAGTGAGACAGAATCACAATTTTTTTTTTCATTTCTCACGACCCTCAATCAAAAAATTGACAGAACTCCAGCTAGACTTCTCGAATTATACCAATGATACATGGAAAGAAATGTGTGGTTTAAAGAATGAAGTAATGGAAATCTACAATACATATACATAGTGAACCTCTTCAAATGTGAAGGTTGAAGATGGATGAAAGTTGAGTAGTGATGTTTACTCTTCATCGTCTTCAAGGCCGGGTATGTACTCCAAACTAACATCGAATATAACTGGACTATTAGCAGCCACTCGTGGCCTTCCTGGTGCTGATGTGAGGCCTTTTGGAAAAGCCAACTGATCAAACAGAAAGAAGGGTGTGAAACTTTTTGTTAGTGACAATTGAATTCCACATTTCCTCTCCATTCACTCGTCAAAAATGTCTTGTAACTTTTTTTGCCCAATACATTTCTACTTGATAAAATTTCTTCATTATTTTAAGTTCGAAAACTTACTTTTCTAGAAACAACTTACCAAAAAAGTATTTTCACCTTTTCTTAAGATTAGCCAAACATGCTCCAAAATGGTTTAAGCTCAGCCAAGAGAACAGAATGATATTGGCAACTTATGCACAGAAGCATGTCAACACTAAGCCTCTGTTTGATGGCCATTATTTTGAGAAATGGAGTTTTGAATAGTGATTTTTTTGGAGAATGTATGGTTAAAAAATAAGAAAAAATTTTGAGTTTACGTACAAAATATTTTATTTTGTAAATGAGTGGTTGAAAATGAGTACAAGAATAAAAGAGTTTTGAAATAATGGTCGTCAAACAGGGGCTAAATTTTATAGCAGTATTAACTTACAGAAGGCATTTTGATCAGTTATGATTGTTTTACCACTTAATTTTCTCTCTGAACAAAGATTATGAGAGGAACACAAGATAAAAAGTTTAACAATAAAAAGAAAAATAGAACACTTGAGAATTGATAAAACCTTTTATAGGCCAAATTTCTTATACTCCAAGCACTATACTCAGTGATATAGGGATATTATTATGTCTGGTTTTTTCCTTGAAAAGACTTGGTAAGGTATATATATCTAGGTTCCTTAGAATCTTGATGAATATGCTAAAGTGTGATTATCAAATTTTAATTTCATGCAGGAAACCCCTATACATTTGAGTGGATAAACATACATAATTATAGCTGCAGCACTTACTGGTCCCGGAATGTAGATTCGACGTTTTCCTCCGACTTTCATGCTCAGGACCCCTTCATCCAGTCCCTTGATCACCTATTCTAGTCATTTTAGTTTAGATCATTCATTAAGTTGAAAATCATCGAAAATGACATAGATGCCAACAGAAAATTTATGCTCAATCTTAGTTTTTCACATAGAAGATCTGGGTATTTCAAAGCATATTCGGATTAAGTACTTTCAATTGCAGATTAATTGTTTGAGCCCTTTCAGATTCATTAATTTGAAAACACAACCAAACAGCACCATCAGTCGTCTGGGGAAATTCTTTGATCTCCCTTTAAAAAATATAAATAACATCAAAGGCACATGAGTTGGGAAAGATCGTGGAAACAGATATATGTAGTAGCAGAAAAGAAATGAAAGAAAGCAGCAGAGTGCATTCCTGAATAATAAAACATTTTCAGTTGTAGCTGATATTTACATCCTTATAGAACACAATTTTGCAGATATATTATCTCGAAATTCTAGATTCAGCTGGGACACTTTTGTAGAGCTTACCTGACCAGAGCCAACGCGGAAAATGTAAATCTGGCCTTTCTCCAGTGAACTGTGAAATTGAAAAGGAAAAGAAAAATAGATTTCAGGATAGGAGAAATCAGGATCATATATAACATCTAAAAACATCTGGGTAGTGCGTGTCTATGAGTGTAATTTGTTCAATATTGAATTTACTTATGTGTGGATCTACACGTCCAAATAATTGTTTTCTTTTCTCTCGTGACATGTTATCTCTATATAGATTAGTGCTAATAGCTCTTCAAAAGACAAAACTCAACGTTTTTGCATATTACAAAAAAAGATAGAAGAGTTCTCCTTGTAGGAAATTCCAAAATGGAAAAGAGAACAAATGAATAATAAATTTCCAAAGAGTTGTTGTAGGATGCAACAAAAATGAACGAGACTTGAGAAGAAAGAGGAAGATAGGGAGGAAGAGAGAAGAAAGGGGAGAGAATTCAGTGGGTGAAAATATGAGTTTATTCAATAATTAAGTCTAAGTATTGCAATGAATATATGCGCTTAGAGTCTAAGTAAACCTAATTTGAGAAGGAAATAAAATCTAAAAATTTAAGTCAAACTAGAAAATCTAAAAACAAAACCCCAATTCTAGTAAAAAAACTATAATAAACTAAAGAAGCTAATCTAAATTAAACTATCATTATCCCTAATCTACTAAGGATATTCTTACCTTCATTCCCCATGAGTAGAACTATCGCAAAATATTACAGTGGATATAAGATAAGTTGTGTAAGATCGTTACCTGTCAAATATTTGTCCCGAGGGAACCATGGCAACATAATTAGCGGCAACCTGTTAAAGTTGGATACGAAATGTATTATGGGGGATAAAGAACAGTCTTCCGTTGGGATGCATTTATAAGGAACACGAAAGGAAATCGAAATGGGGAAAAATGATTCCCCTAACTTCTTTGTGGTATGATGTAATAAGGAGAGTTCTCGTCTCTCATATTATAACCAAAGATGGTTGCTCTCAAAACTTTTTTATATCGGGAAAAAGGAAGACCTGGGTAATAATAATTCCTTCTAAAATTTCAAGTTAATCAGAGCCTATAACACTGAATTACAAATTCCCTAAGAGTTTAAAGCCTGTTATGATGCTACATGAGGAACCAAAAGGACCCCTTATTCTACTTAATATTAAGCCTACTCAAATGATTCAGATTGCAATTTTCCCTTTAAATAATCCAATAACAACAATTGTAATTGACAGACTTTACACTTCTATCTAGCTGAGAAACTATTACTGAATAATCTTAGGTGGAAAACAACCACTCTCTTTATCAACACACAACATTGCATTGCAAAAATATTTTAAGGACAGACCTAAGAGCTGCTTGGAATTATCAATACATGGAAAAGCAAAATAATATTGAGGCGTGTGAGTGGAGGCTCATCTGAAATTTAAAATGAAGACAATAAATGAGACATAAAAGACTGGTGACAGATGGACCAGTGATTTGAGCATTTGGCAAAAAATGGTAATTTCTTTCGATTATCAAAAATTTATATCAGCTAGACTAGGGGCCAATGTGCACTGAGAGTAAATTACTTTTTTGAAAAGTTGTCCAACATGACACTTGTAAAAATGCTGACAGGAAAACAAATTGTTTGTAATGCTGTTTCAAGTATCAGGTATAACATGCTGTAAGCATAATGCATTATATCCTACCAGTGCTTCCTTTCTATGTACCACCTACATTTGATTTCTCTTCTCTGGAGGACGGAATGAGAAAGGAATGATAAGTGGATCCACTGAACGTATATGTATTATTGTGTGCATGTGGGTGTAGGTGTGTATAGACACGTAAACAAATATTATAGTTATAAGAGAACAAACTTTTTCAGTTTATTAGGAATATACCTGAAATCCAACAGGAGGGCTTGGTCCTCTACCAACTTTGATTTCCTTGTACTGCAAGCCAGACTCAGTAGTCACCATAGGTACCTTCAGTGATAGAAAATTTCAGATATTAGCCTAACGGATTGTTTTCAGATCAACTAACTCTAGGGGTAAATTTCTTTTGAATAATTTTTTACAGCATGTAGATGCTGTAAGAATGTTTTAACCATTAAAAAAAAGGAAGGATTCAACATTCACTAGGCCACATCAGACGGACTGGATAATTTTCTAGATTGGAATTCTTTATTCTCTCTTAGCGGCAAAATGGTTCAATAGGTTAAATACTTAAGTAGAATAATAGATCATTGTGTTCTGATCCAGTTAGATCAAGAGAGGTTCTGGAAAACTATGGATCGACGATCTTCATCCTAAATTATCCAAAATATAAAAGTCCTCTTCTATCATAAATTTTAGTAGAATGGAAGGTTTGAGACCTTTCATGTTTTCAAAAACTCATTAACTAATCCATATTGTGTTCTAATCCAGTTAGACCAAGAGAGGTCCATGAAAACTATGGACCGACGATCTTCACCTAAAATGTGCAAAATAGAGAAGTCCTCATCTATCACGAGTTTCAGTAGAATGGAAGGTTTGAGACCTTTCCTGACTTTGAAACTCATTAACTAACCTGAATTACACAATATTAAAATCTAACACATACAGGTCAAATCACAATGGAAAATTCCAATTGAATAGCTGTTAGTACAGGGTAGCAAACAGATATGTTGTCGAGACCTTATAGCATAGTTGGACCTGAGGAGAGGCTCAAGAGGTTGTCGCCTCAGGCCTAGCTCTTTAGGGGGCCGAAAAAATAATTTTTTGCTTTCTTCTTTATTTTAAAAACTCATTGTCATTTATACTCGTTCACCCTTGTTCGGCTATTCCAAACAATGAGGCCTTTTCAACAATAATATCGTAAATCATATAATTATTGTATGGATTTGGAATACTCATTCCATTGTGTAACACCCTCTCGGTATATATTTATGCATCATTACACGCATCTTTGTTGATATAATCTTTTATTAACCCCTTTTTTTAAATTGCATTGACTGATAGATTTATATATTTAATTGATTACTGCATAGTTTTGTCTCTAAATTCAATTATATGTTTTCAATATTCTGTCGATCAGATCATTGATTTGTGTGTGTGATTGAGTTTTTTTTCTCGATCTATAATCCGTTATTAATTAATGTGAATTTGTGCTTTCTATGGGGTGATTGGGTGCAATATATGGTTAAATATGACGTGATTTAATTTTATCGATTCTATTGTTACATTATGAAAATGTTTACGACCTTAGATAATATATCGTTATTGTTGTTGCAATAACAATTTTTTTTCTCTAAAGACTGTGAGCCTTGTGTAAAGTGAGAAAGTGTGTAAAATTTAACCATTTTTGTAGATAAGAAGTTTATTTCGTATTTTAGGTGAAATTGAATTCATTATGAGTGCGAAGTGTATTTATCATACACATATAATGAAGGAAATCTTCTCCCACTATAGTTAAGTTAGAAACATTTGATAATCATTGATTATTATTTTTTTTCCTTTTCTGTTAATAGATTGTTTGGACTTTTTTTCTACAAATTTACCTTCATAGATATCTTATAACCATATTGTAGAATAGAAACAAAAATCTTGGTTTGATTTTATACTTGTGGAATGGAATATTTAGGAAAGCAGCAAAATGTCAAACAAGTAAGTCAAATACCATACTGATTACAATTGCATCAGCAGCAGAAAAAAGTTTCTTCAACTTGAAATTAATTATGATTTATCTCCGATCAGCTTTGTTATAGCAAATATTGAATGGATTGACCATATTGTCTATTGAAAAAGAAATAGTTGAACAACTCCACTATTCAAAATTGATTAATATTTTTATCTCTAAGACCGCAGGACGATTTGTATTTAAGTAATCGTTTAAAATATTTTCGCATTGTTATTTGATTGTAATATATATATCATTTTTTTATTTTATTGTTGATTTTAAGTTAACAAATTTAGTTCCATAAAATTCTTATAAATGAAAAAAATTGATTACTTTGTTACGATTTAGGAACCCAAATTCTGAAATTCGCCTCAGGCCCCGTGAAATACAGGTACGGCCCTGCCTTATAGCACAAAGATCTTGATATTGTTTGGTTTAGAGTCAGGTTCAAATTTAATAACAATGCTGATAAACAAGAATCAGTGTACCGATGTAGATAGTTGATATCAGCTTGGGGAGTTTCCATAATTACCTCATCTCTATGTCCGCTACTCTATACAGGGAGAATTTGAAGTGAATTTTGAAGCCCACATTTAGAATTTGACTTCAGCATAACGACATTTAACATGTCACGTCGTTGCATTTGATTCTAGGGCTCAATTCATTAAACCATATAATTAAATATGTCCCATTTCTTTTATATATCTGAGCCTAGTTATGAGTTACCAAAATAAGTACTATAAGCAGCTCACATAAATCTAAGCATCAGTTGACAGTCAATGAGATGAAAGCACATTGACCATTATAACTGTGCATAATTATAAGTAATATCTCTAAATCAGGTGAAGCTCACAAAGGTAAAAATAGAAAGCCTGCAGAGACTTATTCCTAAGACTATATGTTGAGATCTTGAAGGGGTGAATGAGGTCAACTTTTGTGATGATCTAACATTTAAGATTCTCTTACTGATAAGGGAAAGGTAAACTAAATATAAAACCTGCATGATGTGGAAAATCAGAAATTATTGTTCAAGATCTCAATAAGCTATATTTATTACTGGTTCTGAACAACAAGTACAGCTAATGCATAATTTTTACATCCCTTCCATCATGCTCTTACATCACACCAAATTATTATTGGTTTATCACTCATAGTAAGCTCAAATGTACCAATCAGTCAATTTCAATTCTGACTAAATTTTACTTACCCGGTGAAAACATTGAAATGGAAGTATTATATAGCAAACGAAGTGCAAAAATATGAATTCTTTCTTGTTTGAGTAAAAGCAATGATATAGAGACAAGTCCAGTTTTTAAGTCTCCTTCGGACCCTTGCTTTTTCTCTCTTTAGGCACACGGGATGCCAGGCTTACGATATACCTTCTTTCTATCGGGCTGGGTGGCTAAGAAAGACAATTATTTCATTTTGAGCCTTCCACTTCCGCCCTCACCTCAGTGGCTTCAACTTTCTATCCTGAGACGAAAAGTAAGAAATTTCGTTGCTCCATCGGCAAAACTTGGATAAGCCTTTCTCTAAAGAAATGCGCTGAGAAAGGGTAGATAGTACTTTTTCAACACTATCAAAGGAGATTTCTAAGTCATAATACATTATCGACTCCGCGGAACTGGAGTCTACTTCCCTCATTTTTGGAAATAGCACGGACAGTCGCACCTCCTGTGCCTTTTTAGACTCCTCTTGCAGCTGTTCTATTATCAACGCCTGCACTTCGAGAAGAAGTGCAGCACGCTCTTCTTAATCGAGATCGGGGTGGGCAACTTCTTCTGGTGCTGCCGAACAAAATGAGAGGTAGCTAACCCACTTCTAGGAGAGATAGGATTTTCAAAAGAAGATGACATTCATTTGATGAGAAATAAAAAGGAATATCGAAAATTCGAGTAGCTGAAGCAGCTACTTTTGAAGTAACATAAAGAAAAGCAACAATTGGAATGGGAGAGTGATATTTGAAAAGGGATTCTTTCTCATTTGAAAAATTAACGGTCATTTCTACACTTAATGGCGGAAAACTTGAATGCATAAAAGGCAAGAGTTAAACCAGTAAATTAAGGCATCAATGACCACAACAGTGTCGGTCGATCCTTCAGGAGAAGGGCTTGGATATCAATCTTTCAAAAACTTTGGTAGACTTGTGAGGCAATCCACGTGTTATGAAACATGAACTATATTCATATAAGACTTGTCACAAAATATTTTATCTTTTCTTTAAGATATGAGAACACGATAGGATTCATCTGAATAAAAGACCAAAGAATTGTCAATGATGAAATGTAATTGGTGAGGGAATTATGTAAGCTCACCATACATTTTCTATCTCTTTCTCACAGTCATCATCGCACAGCCTCGGTTTTTGCTCTGGGGGCAATCCAGCTGCTTTTGAAGAAGATGAGCCTAGCAGAAGGCCTGACAGGCCAAAACCTAATCCAATTACGTCCCTACGCTTCACGAAGTCCCACTCCTTCATGTGATCGACAGTCTTTGAAGCTTGCAGCCTAGATTCTGAACTTGAGCACTGTATCATAAAACCTTCAATGCTGATTTTTTGAACTGTTTGATGACTCCCAGATAAACGTTTGGAAAATGAAGAACCTTAACTCAGAAAATCAAATAATTAGGGGAAAATATACATCATCAATTAAAACATCTAGTTCATATAATTGAACTTCACAAAGTTTTATCATCAGTTATCCTGGAAAGAAAATGATTGGAATTTCAAATTCTAGATGAGACATGCAATATGCTGTTCCCAAAGAACAGCGGTCATGACATGTCTGAACACATATAAGATTATCAGTAGGTCTCCAAGGGTACATTTGTGATGATGCCGTAACATAAATCAGACGCTATCAATGTGAAGACGCCCGAATAAAAAGTGCATCAAGAATTAATATTAGCTTATAACCATGTAGTAGTTTGCAGATTCTCTGAATTACAGAAGCAGTTGCATCGTCCATTACAGGATCTTACATTTACAAAAGCAGAAATATAGTTTTTCAGCACCTAAAAATCATCTCACAGTGACTGTTGCTTTGTCATTCTGTTGTGTCATTCCTTGATTGTTGACGTTCATAATCTTTTATTACCAATATTTAATATAAATTGCACTCTATTATAAATCTATTCGTTGTATCAAAATTATTTTTAACTATGAATTTTTTGGTAAAAGGAATCTGGACTTCGGATTATAAACTAGGCAGACTATATTCAGATGTGAATTCGACTTCTTCTGGACTGCCAGACATGAAGTTTAATTTTTGAGGCAAACTGAAAACAACAACTAAACAACACGAATATTCTCGATCATCTACAATTAGGGGGAAACTGAAAAAAAAAAAAAAAAATTATGTCTCACCCAACTTCAAATCCTCAGTTTGAACTATTGGAAACAAAAATAACACGAAACGCAAACCAAAAGAATGTAAAGACACAATTCACTCTCGATGCAAGAGCCACTTCCGCAATCCAACACACACGATTCTTACGTGATTTGGATATAATTTATATGAAGATTAATTGTAGCATATCTAGTAAAAAATGCAGAAATCTGAAAAACAAAGAAGAGTATGTACGAATGTGTTCTGACCGAATGGAAGTAGCAATGATGCTGACGCCATTTTTCTTCTTCAATTTGCTTCGTTTTTCCGCGAGTACTCTGTTATCAGTCGTTTGAATTTGTATGGATAACGATATCAATAAATCAGTGGTTAATTTCAGTTTTGGTAGCTAAATCTTAAATAAAATCTCAATTGGGTAACTTAACTTTAATTTATTGTAATCAGACCACCAAAATTTCAATTTATTTTCAATTTTAATCACTCTGTTAGTCCTATTACTAAATTAACACCACAGTCCTCCATTAGCATCTGTTTATAGGTAGATATACCATCTAATCGTGTCGTAGCTCCAAAATCTTGAAATTATAATTGATTAAAGCTCTGAGTACGCTCCGATTAATTACCATCAATTTTAAAACACTCGATTTTAAAATTCAATAATCACGACATGATTATGTGTGTATTTACTTGGAAACATAAAATGCGATAGATTGTTGTCGATTTTTTATGTTCCGAAAGAAATTTGGCATTCAGTTTAGTAATGGGGCTAAAATGAAATAAATTGAAATTCAATGAAGAATTAATTGAATTTTAGAGATCCAATTGAAATTTCATTTAGATTTAGAGACAAAACACGAATAGTTGAACATTGTTGGGTGTGAAGAAGGTCAACTACAAGGATATGTGATTTTTTCAAGATTGATGTTCGATTCAGGTACTTGCAAATTAACAATCAAGGAAGGAGAAATATAGAGACATGAAGGATTTCACGTGATATCAAATGTGATGTCTCGGGACCTAACACCCTGAAAGTTGCTAAAACACGAGTGAAGTGTTTTTTTAAAATAGTGTTTATTTGAAAAAAATCATTTTTTTTTTGGGGGGTTGGGTCCCATAGCTCGTGCATGTGTTTAGAGCAAATAAAAACGAGAGCAATTGTGTCTATTCAACCTCTACATCAAGGCAAAAGTTGGAATAAAAAAGGAGGAATATGGACATTTGCCACCATCATATAAGAATTCAGAGTTAAATGTTTCAATAATGAATCAACTTATACCGTGATCACTGTTTACTCACTAAATTTTAAAGTATTTCACAATACTCATTATTAAAACACTTTGAAATTTAGCAAGCACTACGTGATCATGATATAAATTGATGATTATTGAAACGGTTAGCTCTATGAATTCAAGGGTGACCCCGTGTGTTGAATATTTTAAAAAGCTTTTGAATTTTCAAAATAGCAAATTGTGCTAATAAGCTGCTTTTTCAATTACGTAGAGTTTAGTTAACGAATAAATATACATTTTTTCTCGTCAAGAAATCATAAAAAGTTAACCGGACTCTCAAAAAATATGTAAACACAACATCTATTTAGTTTTAAAATACTTAATCGGTAAAGTTTTGTAGGAGGTAGTCGAAATTGCAACTACCAACAGCATGAGAAAAGCTATTCAAACTTTTTTAAAATTATAACTCCGTGTTTGCTTTATAGTCTCGGATTTTGCATTTAAAACAAGTACGATGTCATGCTTGTATGTCCCAATTTTATGTAAGATTGGTAAAATGTTTCGTCCGTATCACCCTTCCCATCAAGGAACTGGAGTAGGGACGAAAATGGAGATATGACTTAACTTTTATTTTATGTATATTTAAATTTTATAAATAAATAAATAAATGGGTGCAAGAAACGATAATTTTTAATTAGGTTAGTTCCATACTCTATTCGAATATCCTCAACTCTGCCCCTGTCTAGTCGAGACTAGTTGCCAATGTGAATGTGATTAACATTTGTTTGTATTTCGTTAAATCAGTTTTTTTTCTTAAACTTATTTTTAACTATATATTCACCCAATAAAATATTTTGCACATAAATTTAAAATTTTTCTTATTTTGTAACAATATAGTTTTCAAAAATTCACTATTCAAAAATTTATTTTTTCATTTTTTTAATGGATTACAAATATGTGCTAAAGACTCGAATGCACATTTTTAAAACTTTAAAATGTGATGATATATTTAAATTATAATTTATTTATCTATCTCTTCTTATCAATCACACATTCTCCAATAAAATAATATTACATGTAAATTCAAAATTTTTCTTTCATTTTTAACCCTACATTCTCGAAAAAATTATGGATCTTATTATATGTATATCAAAATTTTTAACCCTATATGTATATCAAAATTTACATAATGTATTACAAAATGTCATATGCCACTATACCATTTGCCAATTTAAAACGTAATTTATTTTTTCATCCAATCTTTTCCATTCACGTAATATTAGCAAAATCCAAAAAATTATTATTTCAACATCAAATTCTCGAGAGGGGCCAAATGGGCGATTAGCACAAAAAATAGAACCAAGAAACAAGTGTTCTTCCGAAAAAGGGGCACCCAGCAGCAAATTTGACCATCTCAAACAGTAACCCAAAATGCATATTACGCTCTCCGGCAAGAGGGCAACTGGCGAAAACTATTTCTGCTGAGGGCTTACGGAATAAGAGGTCGATCAAAGATCAAGGTTTATCAATTTGCACAAAAATGGATAGCGACGAAGAAGATTTTGTGTTTTATGGAACTCCCATAGAACGCGAAGAAGATGTCACCAGTCGAAAAAAGAAGGCCGTGGCCGGAGCCTCTGGTCAACTTCGAACACTTCCCCCATGGAAACAAGAGGTTACAATTTTGAAATACCTGATTTCCTGCAGTTTTTAGTTAAATAATTGGTGGGCTGAGTGAAAAGTTGTTTTCCGTGCTGTTTGGAGTTTAGTTAACTTAGGTTGGGGGATGCTGGGATTTCTGATTTAAATTTGAAGAAGATTTTGTGGCTAAAGTTGATTTCTTTATTTTGATTGTAGCTGTTATATACATTTGTGTATTATATCCTAATAGACAACTTGGAATTATTTTCTGAATCATTATACATTGCCTTTTGGCTAAAGCTTGTCAATGAATTACAATGAATTAAAATTTTAATTCATTGATAATTGAATCAAAATAGTGAAAATGCTCAGTCTTGGGTGTTCTCTTACCGCCAACCTCTATTGCCCCTCCTGGCCTCCGCAATTACTTCACGTGTACTCAAATTTCAACCCCCATTACCCCATTTACTCCGGCTTATGAATCCTTTCACATTTAGGATTTCATCCATTTTGAGGTGTACCACTCAACTTCCACAAGATGGCTTTGGTGTGCCTCCATTCATGGCAGTCATCATACCAGAATCCTTCTGCATCCATTGCTTTTTTCTCCCATGAATTTAGATCAGCTTTTGACATGACCATGGCAGAATTTCTACAGTAGAATCCAATTAGTTGCTTGCGTAATCTAGGGTGGAAAATAATCTCCTTCCCCATATCTGCCACAAGCTTGAAAAGTAACTGAAATGGTTATGAAGGCCAGAACAACACATCTTGTTATTAGAATCCCACATTGGCTGGTGATATTTACACGACCACTTAATACGGTGAGGGCAATCCTCCCCTGTGCAATGTTGGGTGCATTCCATATCGATTTGTCCACGGTTGTTTGGCATGGTCCACGTTGTGCGTGAGGGGGCGTATTAGAATCTCACATTGGCACGTGATATTTATACGATCCACTTAATAAGGTGAGGGCAATCCTCCCCTAACAAGCCGGTTTTGTTAGGTTGAGTTATGCCCAATATTCTTTCTAATAGAAAAAAATAATGAATACTAGAGAACCAAGGATTGTAAGGTCCTAATGAAGGCCATTAAGAAGATCGGAATTGATTGCCAAGAGAAGAAAATAGAAAGAATGAAAATGGCAAGAATGCTACACAGCTTTGATAACATGAAGAAGTGTAGGAGAAAGATTGAATTTTATGATCTTTTGGCGTAGAAGTTTCCAACTTTAAATAAGAGTACAAAAAAATTACTTGATTTCTAGAATTTTCAACCTGAAGAATCTGGCTACTGTTTTAATAATTTGATGATTAAGGTAGTTTGTCATTGTACTTATAATGATAATATTTTATTCTGCAGGTTACAGATGAAGAAGGGAGAAGGAGGTTCCACGGGGCATTCTCTGGTGGGTTTTCTGCTGGCTACTATAATACAGTTGGTTCCAAAGAAGGTGTACTCTCTCTCTCTCTCTCTCTCTCTCTCTCTCTGTGCATGCACGTTTGCCCTTGTTTATATTCATAGGCAGAGATTGAACTTCTGGCAAAAAAATGCAGGATGGACTCCACGGTCGTTTACATCATCTCGGAAAAATAGAGCTGAGTTTAAACAACAGAGTATCTATAGCTTCCTGGATGAGGATGAAAAAGTTGTATGTTCTTGAAGTATATCTTGCATTTCTTGTGAAAATTTATATATTTTTCCTACATAACAGTATTCGTGCACATATTGGGACTTAAGCGGAGGTGTTATAATTTTATGCACACTAAACTATTGCGTGCATTTAATGGTCTAGGAACTGGAAGACCGTTCAGTGGGAATGTCCATGCAGTTTGATACATTTGGATTTACGGCTGCTGAGCTTGCTCGCAAACAAGCTGATAAAGAACAACAAAAGAGGTTTTTATCAACTGCTTATTTTACATATCCCTAATTCGTTGTCAACTGATGGTCTGTTAGAGTGCAGCAATTCCAATCCCTATTTTGCTTTTGATCTTATCGTGTGGGAAACTATGGCTAAGGTGTCTGAATCACCATAACATAGTTGCTAAACTATGATAACTCTGTTAATGTGGATTCTTAAGGGTTGGTTTGCTTTCTCTCACCTCCTCTATCGACATATATCCGGCGTCAACTGGGGTCTGTATCATTTATTTGTTGTGTTTAAGATGCTGTCTGGTCCAATTATATATATGCTAATACAGTCAATGTGGAATCCTTGAGCAGGCACGAATTCAACTTTGAATTTCCCTCTGGATAAAATAACAATTTGATATGAAATATAAGTAAAAGAATAAATGGATTTATCTTCTTGCGGTACTGCATTTTTGTGCCCTTTCAATCAACATGCTAATAGCATCTAGTTATTTGGTGGATGCATTATATGATCTTTAAACTTTTGCAGTATGAACTACTGCATTTCCTTCTTCGTTTCCGTTTCATTCTCTGTGTGGTTTATGATTGTGGTATTCAAGTTTATTTTGATGCCGAAGACTGGTGAGCACACATCTTTGTTGTAGCTATTGAAGTCGAATATAGAACCTTTAGTTTTCTCTGCATTTGGTCTTTGTTCGTGGATTCTTTTTCCCATTGCTTCAATCATGTCGGTGGTGTAAATTCTTTGTTTTCATTGACATCTTTCTTTCATTTGCTGCAGACCCTCAGCCATTCCTGGACCTGTTCCTGATGAACTAGTAGTTCCAACTACAGAATCTATAGGTTTATTTAAGATGTTCAAGTAAACTATTAATTTGTGCTTCTTGTGCTAATTGCATCTCAGAAATTTTAGGTTTCTATGACCAGGTGTCAAATTACTGTTAAAGATGGGATGGCGGCATGGTCGGTCAATAAAGGATTCAAATAGTGATGCACTGTATGGTATGACTTTCTAGCACATGCTCTTCTATTTATCTGAAAACTGAATTACTCTGGTACCAGTTCATGCATAATCTGGAAAGTGGGGAAAGTTCTTGGGAGATCTCAATTTAAGATCATAGCTGCTGTCAATTGCAATTATATGATGTCAAACTAAGTTGGTATTTGACCTGTCACCCTTGGGTAGGATGAAGGTTGTGGTGTCTTTAACTAAAGGAGCTCCTGGAAATTTGCTAGGCTATGCCAAAAATTGTAACTGTTCTCTTTTATAAATACACACACATGCGCACAATAGAGAGAGGCAGAGGCAGTATTTTATTTTTTTTGTATGCCATTATACATTTGGTGTTTCTCTTTGAGTTTGTCAGTTAAAAGTGAATCTCAGCTGTTGTTAGGCATAGAGAGTTGGGGATAAAAAATTGAGACTTGGAGATGAACACACAGAATGATTCAGGAAAGGCTAACGAGATTTTACCCTTTGCTGGAAAAAATTCTTATTGATGTTTCTTCTTTACTTTGGTTCTTATCCGTGATTGATGCATCTAGTCCTGCTTTTTGTACTTTTTTTCCAGTTATTAATAATTCTCTTTTCTGCCTGTAAGAGGATTTTCCTCTTTATAATGTGGATCAATTTATTTCAATATATCGATACTTAGACATCCTTATGAAAGAGACGCAGAGGGACAAAATGGGGGCCCCTTTATTTATCTGATTTATGTCTCCTTGTCCTTTCCTTGTCACGGAACATCATTTCTGTGATTTCTCATCCTTAGTGACGTGCCTTCTGTAAAATGGTTTCCCAAAGTATGTAATAATGTGCACATTCTCCTAGAATACAGAAAATTTTGTGCTCTTTTTATGGCATTTCTGAAATTAA
Organism: Fraxinus quadrangulata; assembly: GCA_903798255.1. NCBI lineage: Eukaryota > Viridiplantae > Streptophyta > Magnoliopsida > Lamiales > Oleaceae > Fraxinus > Fraxinus quadrangulata. The sequence continues at coordinate 24,102 of CAIGRB010007720.1, read as the reverse complement.
CATGCACATGGAGGTACTTTGGTGAATTGATCTGCAATGAATGGTATTATGATGGGCAAATATGCTAACTCTCCTGAAAACTTTGATGTCAATATAAGTTTGTTCTTGTTATCTGAATTGAATCAGTAACCTATATGTCAGACAACATGCTCCTGACCGGAGTTTCATAAAGACAATAGTAATGAGTTAATGTGCTGAGAAAATCTGCTTAGACACTGGCACATTGTTAAAAATGCATGAAACTTGAGATATAGGTTTCGCTCAGCAGAACATTGCAAGTTTTTTGAGGACATCTATTAATTAGTGGACTTAAATAATCTGCTACAAGATATAACTTCTCTGACTTATCACCCAATAAATGACATTCTGTTAGGTCAACCATCTGCTGAAATAACGTTTATTTTTTTTGTCTTTGATGAAGATACTCGCAGAGAAGCTAGAAAAGCTTTTCTGGCGCTTTCCTCGGACGATGCTCCATCACAGCTGGGTGAAGGGAGTACTGAAAGTGGCCATGATCTACCTACTGATGATTATAACCAGATCTCCAAAAGCACACCGGTTCACTTATTTACCTTCACATCATCATATATTAAAATTGATTTTTAATCTACAGTTTTTCATAAATTAGATCTTTTAGTTTCCCTGTCCCATTTTTCTGTTGTGGAGTGCTCTTGCTATACTGTACTTGTATATGATGGAGAGTGATAAAGATATTTTATTAAATAACTGCCAAGTTTTATTTAATAGAATATCTTTATCAATCTCCATCAGTATTTATTTTGCTAGAAAGAAAGAAGTCTGTCCTGGAAGAGACAAGCATAATTTCGTCACTCTTTATGATCTATGTTGCTTGTACTTGGTTGTGAGTTTCTCGGACGTGTGAATGGTCAAACTTTACAACATGATGATTCAATGAAAAATGTTAAATTTTCTGGATATGGTGCCTCATAACTCATAATGAGAGGAAGCTATATTAGGACACCCATATTATATATTAGATAAATTTGACATTATAAAATATCTAGAAAAAGTATTAATAAGTTAAAATAAGAATATATATATATATATATATATATATATATGTATGTATGTATGTATGTTAACTGAGACTATGCTATGACAAAAAGATAGCTATTTACTTTGTTAGTGAATAAGTATTTTGGACTTACATTGCGTTTCAAGTATTTTGGACTTACATTGCGTTTCATACTCCCATATCTATTTCTGAAACATGGGATACGTGTGAAGTGTCCTGTAATGCTGGGCTTGAGTACAGTATGGAACATATCCTCCAATTGTGAACTAATCAATTGAAATTCATGATCTATCCCAAAAGAAAAGAAAATGAAACATCACATTTGAAGTCGTGTGACGACTTCTTCATGGAAATATCTAATTCTGGAATTAGTGAAAGATGGAACCTGATACGCATAGGGAATGTTGTCAGACCAACAAATCTTACTAGGCAGGGATATTGGTGGTTGCGAATATATTTCTCGATGTAAAAAAGTGCATTTGAATTGCAATCTCATCTGACCTGTCATTCTTTACTATTATGATAATGAATCTGTAACTGCTGCCTAAGACTTCTCCAATTTTGCTCTCTGATTAATTTGGTTTCCTTTGCAGGCTTATGTTCTCAACCCAAAGCAGGACATGTATGGTCTAGGCTATGATCCGTTTAAGAATGCACCTGAATTTAGGGGTGTGTACCTTTCTGGTGTAAGATAATCACTTATTTTATTGTGAGCATTGCCTCAGGGGCATAATTTTTTGTGTCTTTAATTTTAGAAATGAAAAGATTACGAAAATCTGGGAATAGGGAGATGGATCTTCACAGGCCTCTTTCCATGAAAGGTAGTCCATTATATTCTGCCGTAGTACATCTATTTCATTGTTCATTTTATATCTTGAAATCCGCTACTTGTTTGTTGCATAATTTGATTGCATATGCTCTTTTAACATGTTCAATGTGTTAGCAGGGAAGGTTGCTCCTGGTTTTGGAATTGGCGCTCTTGAAGATCTGGATGCAGAAGATGAAGATATATATGCCTCAGGCTAGTAGCTCTTCTATCTACTCTTCATATTCTTAGTTCATTTTTTGTTTGTCAGCTTAATGGGACCATAGGGAATCCAATTTGTACAATCTCTCTCACATTGAGTTCTCTTGTAGAAAATACGTTGCACTGTTGTGTCTGGCTCTGTATTATTTCTCCCTTCCATGATTTCTATTTTATTGTAAGAAGTTGGGCTTATGGATGCAAGTCAACTAGTGGTACTATTGGCATTGGTTTATTAAATAGCTTATTGTTGCAATTCTTTCCTTGGCTCTTTTCTCTCATTCTTTTATTTCTTCCCATATTTTGTAATATCTTTATCATGGGGAGATTGCAATTTATGAACTTCCTCTATTTGCGGTAAGAATAGGAAGAATAAAGACACCTAGCCTTGTAGACTTTGTTCTAAGTGTTTCTTTCTCTTTCATTTTTGTGAAGAAAATTTCCTTGTTCCTTTTGAAATGACAAACTGGAAGCTTATTGAAATCTTGACCAATTCTGAGTTAATTGTGTGGTGAAATGTGTTTGCACCAATGCAGTTCATTATATTTAGATATATGTGCTCGATCATTTATCCTATGTCATGTCTAGGTTATCTAAACAGATTATGTCCATTTGAATTGTCAAATATGTTTTTTGGGAGCAATCACTGGATAATTATTTAGTCCACCCATCCACCCCCCAAAAAAAAAAAAAAAAAAAAAAATCTCATTAAATTTGTTTGAATTACAGACAGTCCAAAACCAAATAAATAGGTGCAATAGTTTTATTCGATATCATTTGCTCAAATTTGACTCCTCTGTGCATTAGATTTTTTCCCATGTGAGTTTATCAGACCCAAAGGCTTTATTTGAACACTCCTTTATCTAGAAAGTATTTCAGTTTTTTTTTTCCCTTATTGTTATGGTTGGTGTAGGTTCTTTAGATTGCCTGGCTTAGATGAAACTCAGAGACTTGGAAAAATCAGATTCATCTGGCTATTATGAGATTTTTAGCTTGGAAGTTGCTGGTTTTCCAAAATTGGCAATCTAGATTGGGAATAATTTGGAATGTGGTTTGCATTAACCAAATTGAAAATTGGGTTGGTTGGGAGTGAGCCAGCAAATTCTGGACAGGCAATTGTACTTCAAACGCACAAGCAGTTTTGTGCTTGAATAATGTCATGTGAACGCTTTCAGTTAGATTTAAGTTATGTGTTTTTTTCTTTATGTTACTAATATTTTCTGTTATAAGATTAAGTTCTTCCCTGTCTAGATATGGTTGTTTTCTTGCCGATATTGTTGCTTATTTATTTTAATTTTCTCCTGATAGACACATATTGTCATCTATTCAAAAAAGAAAATTGCAAGTAATACTTGTTTATGAAGATTAACTTTTCACCATAGATTGATGCTCAGAAAGGGTCTTTGTAATGAATAAAGGGATGTGTACATTGCTTGAAAGCGTGTACATTTTAAAGGTATCTCACCTTAAAATTCAACATTATGACTTTCTTGAAGTAGGGAATTTCATGTCAATGGTGTCCTTGCTAAAGGATACTTGGAAAATTACAAGTTAATGTAATGTGTGAAGTGGGATCTTCTTTTTCCTGATATATAAGCTAGATGACCAACTTAAACAAGGAAAATGACTTGCACTTTGTAGGTCTATGACTAAGTTTTCTCATTTTACCACCCCTTTTACAAGTTCACTTTTTTTCCAACTTTTTTTTTTTTTTTAAAAGCAAAACACCTGCACAACTTTAGTGGGTTTTTAGGTGCCATTAGGGAATGCTAATGGGGGGTTTGGATTTCCCAATCGGCAACCTAGTTTTCCTCACGATAAGTGTGGAAAACAATATTACGATCAATAGAGAAATGGTGTCTGATCTAATGATCTGAATCACTCCTAGTCCTCCACCCCTAGTGATATAGTGAACGGTCATAGATGAATCGGCCTCCACCAAAATGTCGAACAATCTAAGTTGGCGAGCAAGTAAAATCCTATATAGGATAGCCCTAACTCAACCTTCAGAATGAGACAGTCTCCATAATATGACGAGAATGCTCTAATGCAATGACCAGCCTAGTCCCGAATAATGTCCCCAAAGTAGCAAATTAATCCTTGACGTATCTATCGGTGTTCATCTTGTAAGATCCCACTGGTGAAGTACGTTAAATAACTAAAATAGAGGGAGCTGAGGGAGGGAGAGTCAACGAAACGCCAATAAGAGAGGTGATAACCATGTCTCCACACCAGTGAATAGGCTGGAATAAGCGACCCATATGAATAAGTGAAATCATGCGGTAGGACTCCAAATGATCCGAATAGGCTCCATGCGTATCCCATTATGCTTCTCATCATTCCTCACAAGCCATAAAAACTAAAACATCAATGGAGGAATGATAGTGCGAATGTGTTCCTTACGAACATACTGGCCCGAACACCTCCATCTCTGGAACCGAGGTCTGTCTACTCCCTTACTTCATTTTATCGGTACCTGAAAGCTATCTCCAAAATGATTCCATACTTGATCAGAGATGGCGATGCTAGTGAAAATGTATGAACTAGTCTTGATCTTCAAATAACACTAGCATCCGGAAGCCAAATGTCAGCCAACCATTCTCTGAATGACCATGTGATTGGTATCAAATTCTACCTTAATCTCCAGCTGAAGAAGGAAATTGTGGTAGGTATAATGGAACTTCACATCAGTCGATATGAATCCTGCTACTCTTGATTGGAACGGACTAACTGGCATCTTTTTTCCCCCAAGTCCTTGTACTCGTTTGCTCGTTCAATATATCACTCTCAACCTGTCTTTCCTCACTCTAGGCGATGAGCTAACTTCCTTTCATCAAACAAAGTGGCCTTGTACACCCTTCATTAACTTGCTTTAGGCTGCTAGCTGTTCTTTAATGGGACCTCGAAGGAATGGTCCAACATTATAGAAGTGTAATAGAAGGTTTTCAATCACATAAATCTTTCGACTTTTCAAAGTTTTGCTTTTCAATGTTTCTCTGGTCTTGTTTTCTTTGGGGCATGCATGAGTATGGAAAATGCCATCTTAATATAGAATCAAACTCCCCAAGTCTTTTTTCTTTTTTGGATAACTGTTACACATCACAAGTTGATTACCTTACGCTTGACGTGGGTACTGGAGATAAATAAATTGGAGAATGTTTGGAGGTGTTGAGATTTATCTGTGAGAGATCAAAGACATTTTCTGTTTTTCCTACTCTTTTGCAGTTCCCATTCCATTCCTACTTGTGGGATGTTTGGATGAATCTTTCATTCAGTTTTTATGGCAGTCTGGTGTTTGTTATAATCCCTGTATGTAGGGGGTTTTCTCGTTTCATTCTTGACTTTGTTGGTAAATTTTTTTGAATCATAAAAAAAATCAAATTTTTTTTCTTTTGTAACAGTGACATTGATCAACATTTTCAGTGTTTTACCTGATGGAATCACTGGTTCTTTTATTTCTTTAGGTTATGACTTTGAAGAGACACACGTGCACGAAATAGAAGAGCCTTCAAGACCACATGTGGAGAACATGCTAATGTTAGAAGGAAGGGAACATGGTGTTCTGCCAGGTTTTAAAGCTGCTTCAAAATCCAACTCCATATCGGAGAGGTAATTGTTTATAGAAGCTTATTTTATTAAACTTGTGACTTATATCTTCATCTGCTGTAGTTACAATATTTTTTTGATCGGAACTTGAAATTTTGATGTTTTAAAGTTCATTGCTTGGCTGTGATCAATACCTAGGAATATTATGTAATGATCATTGGTTAGGTTGTGAAATAAGAGTGTGTATCCAAGGAATATTTGTTGGCTTGAAGATTTTGGGTTTCAGTGATTATTGGAAGTTACTAAATAGAAAGAATCTAGAAATCACACCCAGAATCCCTTAGGCATGACAGCGAGGGTACAGAGAGGAGTGCATTCGACGGAACATTTTAATTGTGTTATACAATCTCAGAACCCGACAAAGCTCCTAACACAAGCATCTGGTCCTTCTGTCAAACTTCAAACATTCCAGGGTTGCATATTTCTGTCACAAATTCTGCAATGTAAGATTCAAAAAACACGACTTGATATAGTCTTGCTAGAAAATAAATCTTATTACAGAAATTTTTAATTTACTAAGATATGCTTGAATCTCAAAAATATTGAAAAATGTGAAGTCAAGGCTAGATGATCAAGACGATGGAGTAAACTCTGGCCTACTTTGACTATAGATTTTTGAAAATGGAGCCTGCAATATCCCATAAAATCTTCAATGATTTTTGGGTTGTAGGGTTGCGCAGTTACCTATGTCATATCTAGGACTCCCATTAGGGGCGCGGTTTAAAAGTATTAATATTTGGAATACTATTGTGGAAAGGAGGTTAGCGGGGTGGAAGCGTATGTATCTCTCGAAGGGAGGCCATCTTACTCTCGTTAAATCTACTCTTTCAATTATCCCGACTTATTTTTTGTCACCGTTTCTTATTCCTGTTGCAGTGGCAAATAACTTAGAGAGGATTTAAAGGGAATTTCTTTGGGCAGGATTGGGAGAGGAGAGGAAACTTCATTTGGTTAACTGGAGAGTTGTTTGCTCTCCTATGAGAATGGGGGGGCCTCAGATTGAGGATGCTTATTTTGTTTAACAAGGCATTATTGGGCAAATGGTTGTGGCGGTTTGGAGTGGAGANGATTGAGGATGCTTATTTTGTTTAACAAGGCATTATTGGGCAAATGGTTGTGGCGGTTTGGAGTGGAGAGAGAGTTTTTGGAGAGAAATCATTGGGGCGAAGTATGGAGTGACGGAGGGGGGCTGGTGTTCGGGTGAGGGTCGTGGGTCTTACGGGGTGAGTTTGTGGAGGTACATTCGATGAGGTTGGAGCGACTTTCGGGACAGATTAACTTTTTGGGTGGGGAATGGTAATAATATCAGATTTTGGGATGACTGTTGGTGTGGAGATATACCGCTAAAAGTGGGGTTTCCTTCCCTGCATCACATCACTACGGTGTCTTCTGCTATGATGAATGACGTTTTAGCTATCCACAATGGGAGTTACAGTTGGAATATTACTTTTCAGAGGAGTCTGCAGGATTGAGAATTGGATGATTATGCATTTTTAACATATTTGTATGGGGTGAGAATTAGGGTAGGAGAGGATGATCGTAGCCCATGGAGGTTGGCGCAGAATGGTGTTTTTTCAGTTCGCTCTTATTTTAGATCTTTTTTGGGACATGTGGAGAGTTCATTCCCCTGGAAGATGGTGTGACAATGTAAATTGCCTTCACGGGTGGCATTTTTACTGTGGACAGTTGTGAGGGGACAAGCATTAACGATTGATAACCTCCGAAGAAAAGACTTTAATGTAAGAGAGTGGTGCTATATGTGTAGGAGTGATGGGGAGACGCATGACTACTTGTTCATTCACCGTGACAGTGTTCGTTGGCTGTGAAATAATATTCTGACTTCTCAACATATGGATTAGGTGTTGCCTAGATGCTTAGAGGACGTGTTGCGGGCATAGAGGAGAAAGATTTGTGATAAGGATAGCAAGCTTGTATGGAATTTTATCCTGGGATGCATTATATGGTGTGTGTGTGGAGAGAGAAAGGAACAACTGATGCTTTGAAGATCAAACGCGGACCACAGAGCAATTTAGAGAATTCTTTTATCCGACTTTGTATAGTTGGTTTAATGTCGTGACTAGTAATCCTATAGAGAGGTTGCCTAACTTCATGTCTTTTCTTTCTTGTTAACACTGATAATACACTTCCCGTGTATTCTTTTTGATTAATATAATTTTATGATTACCTATCAAAAAAAAACAGTTTCACTGTGACGGTGTTCGTTGGCTGTGGAATAATATTCTGGCTTCTCAACATATAGATTGGGTGTTGCCTAGATCATAGATTACGTGTTACGGGCATGGAGGAGAAAGTTTAGTAATAAGGATAGTAAGCTTGTATGGAATCTTATCCCGGAATACATTAGATGGTGTGTGTGGAGGGAAAGGAACAACTGATGCTTTGAAGACCAAACGCGAACCACAGAGCAATTTAGAGAATTTTTTTATCTAAGTTTGTATAGTTGGTTTAATGCCGCCACTGGTAATCCTATAAAGAGGCTGCCTAACTTTGTGTCTTTTCTTTCTTGTTTAAGTTGATAATACACTTCCTGTGTATTCTTTTTTTATTAATAAAATTATTTGATTACCTATAAAAAAAAAAAAAAAAATTCTTCAATGAATGTCATTCTTCTCAGCCTTTTAATCTCTCCATCAGTAGGATGTCTATGAGGGTGATTGGAGGTTCTAAAACATAATTAATGCTAGTTTGTAAATTAACTTGTACTTGTCACATAATACCTATGTTTTCAAAATCAGACCGGATAGGACCGGTCGATTCAACCTGAAAAATTGAGAACAGACGGGAAACCGATTCGATTATTGCTTAAAACCACCGTAATTAGAACCTGAGAAAAAAGTTCAAAGCAACAGGTTCACCCATAAACCGGTCGACTCAGGGCCCGTTGGCTTTTTAGTTCGAAAAAGAAAAAGAAATTTCAATCTATAGTTGCTCCCTCAACTTTTTCTTTTATTGAATTTTGATGTGGGATTGCTATTACTAATTATAAAAGAAATACCCAGAACCTGCTTTAAGCCTTCAACACTTAGGATTACTTTAAAACGTAATGTTATATTTTTATTGAATAAATGTATAAATAAATCTAAAGTGCAAATTAACTATTTCTTCAATTTGATTTTTTAAAATTCCAATTTACTCTATATTTCTCATTTAATTTTATTAATGTACTAAAATGCTATATAAATATTCGATCCATCATCTATTGAAGCTTTTGCCATCTTTGTTAAAAGTGGATATAATGAAAATTAAATATAGCCAACTTTAATAAGTGCTTTCATCTATCTATAAATATTAACTAATTTGAAAAATTAACTTATTTATCAAAATTTTTGTGCTATATTTATTTATTTTTGACAACTAATATGGCTCTTGACCTTTTTCCTTTATTAAGTCAATTCTTGGAGGGTTTTTAAAACATAGCAGTTGCGTTGCACATACACTTCAACTAGAGTGGCTTGTTAATGTCCGACACCTATCGTATTGAATACCGACACTTCTCGGGGATTCTACCATTATCAATTTTGTTTCTTTGCTGTAGTAATATATATTTTTAACTCAAGGTTATTATAATGTAACTAATAGGTACTTTTATTTTGAAGATCCTAGCAAGAAAAATTAATAATAAGTATAAAATTGAAGTTATACTATATAAATGAAGAATTTTAAAGAATTTTATCAACATGTCGTGGTGGTGCATCATAGCCTAGCAGGATACACACCTTTTTCCTTTGGGAGAACTCTATAGTGATTGTATTTCCTCGTCATTACAAATCTTCATTTATTATTGTGACAAATACCTTACTTTTTCCAGGGGCAGCTATCTATACTGTTTGTATTCCGCTTTGACATTTCATATCTTCATTTATTATTGTGACAAGTACCAAGATGAGTATGTTTTGTATTTTAGTTTAGTGGAAGTAATTCATTCTTATAGTGTCATTTGACCAGAATTAACTGTGAAATATGCTAGCTGTATATACTAGAATGATGTTGAATAATATTAATCTTGCCAATGTAAAAGCAATATGACTACTTGTGTTACTATTGCTTTTGTTCCTACTCACACTCCTAAGCCAATACTCAAAAACCTCTTATTGTGACTTTCCAAAGTGGCGAGAAGCATTCATTCAACCTATATAGGGAAATCCATGGAAAATGGATGCTTTTAGTAAACTATAGCATCTACAAATAAAAGGCAAAAGCTGTTCTTTAAAAAATCAGCGTCTGAGAAGAGAGTAGGAAAAACATATTATAGAACTGACATTTTAGATACTACGTTCTCTTTGTCTACCAAATAATCCAATCCAAAAAAGAAAATAGAACAGAATAATGGCAGAAATAGCCTATGGATCATAAAATATCCTGGAGACTAAATGATAGAATTAAGACCTAATTTGGGCAAACTAGTGTAGCATGAATTGTAACTTTCTGATCACCCATGATCATTATCTCCTTTCTGTTTTTCTTTTCCTCATCCTCTTTTTTGGTCTTAATGGTGTTAGTCCTCCTTGGATTGGAATACTTTTTTTTCCATGTTTGTTTTCCCGTAACAAAATGTGGAATAATCAATTACTTTGTGTAACACCCCAAATTTTCATAAACACTGGAGTGTTACCAAAATTCATTTTTCTTTGGGTTAAAAGCGGAACGATAAAATAATATTCTTTAAAAAAATTAAATGGAATATCCATAAATTTAAACTAAACATGAAAATTGCAACTTAAAGTAAATACCATAAAATTGCAACTTAAAGTAAATACCATAATCACTAGTTAAATAACATATCTTTGCTTGAATTAAACTAATTAATAATTTGAAGACTGAAAAAAACTTAAATGTTTTTCTTTTTTCAATTCTCTGGCAGTCCGCATCACCATCTCGCTACTATTCCAATTGATCCGAACTAACCCTAAAATTTTGTAAGAGTGAAAATATCCAATAAGATACGTGCAGTTTCTATACACAATTATATAACAATAAAATAAACATTTCATATCACTCTTATGGAGTATATTGGTGATTAATCGACACATCCATCTTAGGTCATCTTAAATTTTTGTAGGATCTCATATCTTTTAATAAAGAACCCGAATGTTCACTGTCAATTCATGCATAAATTACTGAATATAAAAGTATAAGATGAACAACTTACACAAAAGTATCTTACCTTGATTTTGAAAGGTTGAAAAGCATAAAATCTTGTATGTAAAAATTTTCCTATTATTATTCTGTACTTTTTCCTCTCCTCTCTCTACCGTGGCTTTCTTTATTTTCTGTGGTGAAATAATGAGAATTCTTACAATATTTATAGTTGAAATTCTCAATTGAGTTTGTATGCAATTAGAATTGAAAAACAGTGTAATATAAGGAATTTGGATAAGAATTGGTTTCAAATAATAGAATTATGATTACTATTAAACTTTATCAAATTACAAAAAGATTATCATTATCAGAATTAACATTTATCATCTCTCACACACATTGCAGGAAGAAGAAATTGAATTGGGTTATAAATTATTAAAAATTCCATTTATCCTTGTTTTCTTTCAATTGGGTCTAACTAAATGTATTCTTATCCAAAACAATTTTTTCTCGAGTCGAAGACTTCTAATTATTTACGAGCTACAAAAAGAGTCTTATATCGATATTCTAAATTTCGCTCTATCAATATCTAATTATTTGACTCCAAAATAATATTAATTTTAAAACCTATTTCATTTTAATCCTCATTTTTTTTTCAAAAAATATTAATATATATAAAATTTATTCTTAAAATTTTCGGGGCGTTACATTTAGGTTGAAAGGCAACATTTCATATCATTAGGAATAGGAAGCCTATAAGTCACTATATTTTTGGACATCCTTCATCGTTCCAGACCCGACAGAAAATTTAGAACCCTTATTTTTGATTCCTCCTGTGTATATCTGGGTGGGACTCTTAGAATCTTCCTTTTTCCTTCCTAATCTTCTCTTAACCTTTTTCTCTCTTCAGATTCCATTGTTTATGAAGCCTTAACTGATACAGCCCTATCCTCAATAAGAAAACCAATCAAACAGCTCAAAATTTGCTTAACGGCAGTGTTCATTAGCACCTAGATCAGCTACTAAAGCTTTCCTCACATATTTCCAATACATAATATTTAAACCATCTGTTTCCAATGTATATTAGCCTCACCCAAGTCCTAATCAGCTATAAAAGTCTAATCTCCTGATCCATATTGTAAGATTCCATCGCGTTTTCCACCATTCCAATCTCAGGCTATTTCTATGACATTTATTTTGAAGCGTCTCTTTTGTTCTGATCCTTGTTCAATTACTTTTTGCTGTATATCATGAAGAGACCATGTCCCTCTCATCAAACAACAAAGCAATCACTGTTTACAAATCAATGCATGCCTGTGTTATTGTATCTTATATTTATATTTGAGAAATTTCCAGCTGGGGTCCTTATTCTTGGGGAATACAACACTTTGGTGCCCATTCTACTTTTGGAGGCAAATAGATCTTTGACCTTTCAGAAACAGTAGGGAGCATTGTTGCCCCTTCGAAACATCTACAATGTAAATAGAAGTGTGCACATTGCTGTCGAAGCAAATACAACAGAAATCAGAAATAATGAAACAAAGCGTACACCTGATTTGTATATTACTCTAAGAATGATAATGAATTTCAGTGGCTGTCTTTTCTTGCGAAGGTTTTTCCTATCTTGTTTTAATTTTATTTTTCCTACTGAGAATAAGATCAACAGTTGCAGTGCAACAAGGTAAATCTGGAACGCTGAACATCATTTCAAAACCTTGGGAAGGAACCTTATTGGGAATGGGCCGTGGGTTAACAGAAATGCTCCTCAGAACATTGGCTATGCATATGCCATTGATTTTGACAATGGAACTGACATTGGGATCTGTTTGTCTCAAAAACGGAGGAACCCAAGTGCTGTATATCCCAAAGAATGGCAACCCCAGCTGCAAATTTCCCTTTATATTTAAATGGCCCACATGACACCTTCACTTTAACAAGATAACAACCTGGGTGAAATGAAAACTTAACAGCTAGGATAAAAGATCGAAAAAGTATTGTGTGCATATTAAAATCTACTATTATTATATGAAGACGGTATTTAGTTCCCACCGATTGGAAATTAGAACAACTTGATTAGTTGCATTTTTTGCATTGATGACACTGTCTTCACATGCTATACATGACTTAATAATTTCTTTTGCTTTCGTTTTAGGGGCAGTTTTTAATGAAAATCCTGAATGTTATATTTTGCTGAGGAATACTGAACTTGTATACTATGATGTTTCACAATTCACGCAATATTTGCAGATTTGATCCTCCAGAAATTCCGAAAGGTTTTGTTCCTCAGCATAAGTTTCCTGCTCCTCTTGAAATTGGCAGCAAGAGTGCTGACACCCCTCCCCCAGAGGTGCCTCCTCCGGAGAATAACAATCTTAAGGTCTTGATTGAAGGAGTGGCAACTCTAGTAGCTCGCTGTGGAAAATTATTTGAGGATCTCTCTAGAGAGAAGAATCAGTCAAACCCATTATTTGCTTTTCTTCATGGTGGAGATGGCTGTGATTTTTATTCTAGGAAGCTGTGGGAGGAGTGCCAGAAGCGTGGCAATCAAACCAAACTGTGGGATGGGAAAACGTTTCAGAATTCACATAAGATGACAGCTGAAAGCCGTGGAAAAGTTTTAGGAGAAAAGGCCTTGCAAAGAAGCACAGAAGATTCAAGCTCTGTGATTGATTCTGCTGATGCTGTAAATCTTCAGTTTAATCTTTCAGATACATTCACCAAGCCTGCTTCACGTGTGAGTGGCTCAGATAATGGGAACTTTACGGGTTTGAATGGACAGTTGTTTTCTTAGTTGAATGTTCTTACAATATGATTTTTAATTCTGCCTTGAAGTTGGTAATATTGATTGTTTTTTCTTCTGTTATAAACTTTGAAAATAGAACAAAGTTCAGGAAATCGCAAAACCGTTCTCCGATGATCCTGCAAAGCAGAAAAGATTTGAGCAGTTCTTGAAGGAGAAGTACCAAGGAGGTCTTCGAACTAAAGATTCAGGTGGGGCAAGTGGAATGTCTGAATCTGCTCGTGCTCGTGAAAGATTAGAGTTTGAGGCTGCCGCTGTGGCTATAGAGAAAGAAAAATTGGATAAAGAAAGCCAGGTTACTAGTCAGTTGCTTAAGGATTTGACAGCCTCTGCAGGATTGCAGTTTACTACCGGTGGAGTGGAGGTATTAATAATGTCATACAAGTTCATATTTGATATTGCAATTTAAACCTCGTATTGTTAACTTGAATATCTGTGACAGAAAGCTAAAGTTCAACCAGATGAAGAATTGATATCCAAAACAGTGTACCCAAAACGAGAAGAGTTTCAATGGCGACCCTCACCAATTTTATGCAAGCGATTTGATTTAACTGATCCTTACATGGGCAAGGTATTCATCTTGGCTAATCCTTTAAATTAGTTTTTAGTTACACAAAGGATCGTTGTTTTTTCTTTATAATTTTGGTTGGGATGATTAGCATTTTGTTGTCGAGAGGCTGGATGTCATATTTTTTATCGCTTACGTATAAAATATAATTGTTATATAAAGCAAATGCATTCCTCTAGCTTGCTCGGTTTTGTGATAGCACGGAAAATTGTTCTGTAATCAATGTCTCCGTTGTAATTGTCATTAACACTTTAATCTTTGATAATTGTTAGGAATCTTCCTCGCCACATTTAATTGTAGTTCAAATGTTGCATGAGCATGATTGTTGCCATTTACATGCATCTGCTATGTGAATTATATCCATCCTTTTCTGTATGGTTTTATGGTAAATTAATGCGAGCGTGTAAAATCAGTCGACTATACATGGAAGTTGGACGAGAAAATTTAAGTGAAGGTTTGGTTCCATTGTTATAGTGGTATTTGTCTCCATTATAATCATATTAAAGCCAGCTTAGACTCTAAATTTTCACTGAGGGTTTTGTTCCACTTTTATGGTTGTATTTATCTCCATCAAAATCATAATAACGCCGCTGTAGAATTGAAAAAGGAATAAGTAATATATCCTGTGCTGTTAGGCGTGCTCACAGATACGTGCACATTCCTTCGGTGAGAAGTTTATATTTTCAAAAATCTTTGTAATATGAAGTTAAGGTAGTAAGAGTTTCATGCTTTGTTCTTTCTATTTGAAAGTTAGGAATGAACGTTACATTCTTTTCTTTGACATTACATTATCTAGTTTCTTTTATTTCCAAATTCTATCTTCTCTTGTTGGTATTTATGTTTCAAGAGCATTTATTGTGATATTCATATCAACATTTGCAGCCACCCCCCGCTCCACGTGTTAAGAGCAAAATGGATTCTCTAATTTTCATGCCCGATTCTATCAAAGCTACAAATGTGGAAGAAAGTTCTGTTACAGAAGGGACCTCGTCTTCAGCTCCCAAAGTGCATGGTAAAGAGAATGGCCAAGAAAAAACTGAGCAAGAAGTTGAGGTTGAGGTTGTAAACGTTGAGAGGCCTGTCGATCTGTACAAGGTGTGTTCAGCCACTCATTTTTGTTTGTTGATTGTGTTGAAGACTTTGAATTATGCTTATTGATTTTCTAATCCTTCTTACAACTTGCACAGAATCAAAAGGTAATCAAATATTATATTGACCAATTTGTAGTTGATCTTTCCTCCAATAGAATCACTCTATTTATTTCTTTAAATCGTATAATTTGATTTCATTGTAAATTACAAGTAAAATTTAGGTCAACGGTGTTGGGGAATTCTTAACTTGTGTGGCTTAGTCTCTAATGAATTAACCTTAGTTGGACACAGAGACTTTATTGTGATGTATGTTTACAATAACCATCGCTCACGAGTCATGTAGGCACTTCAATAAGAAGAAACTAAACAGCAACCACACTTCATAAAGACCATTGTTTTATGTATTTGCAAAGTATTTGCTATGAAGGTCAGAGATAGGCAGTCATTCGTGCTTAAACCCAATATTCTTAGGACCAAAGAGTTGGGCGGAAAAATGTTAGTTTCTGGTTCTCCCATAATTGGAACCTCTAGAACCACAACAATCATTAGATTGAATGGAATTCCAACTTTAAGAACTGATAACCAAGATGGGTATGATGAACATTTATGACCCAACTTGAGCGGGAGTGTTGACCCAACAGAATCAAATAGGACCATTTGGCAAATCGTCAATGATCTTTTCCTCCAATAAATTAGCCAATTTCCCCCCTTAAAAATGGTCTAGTTTTATTTCCTTATTTATTATGCAATATTCTTCCTATTGTTGTTCAGTTACTATTTTATCCTGCTCTACGCTGGGTTGTTAGTTGCTTTTTTCCTTTAAATTCCTCCATGTAATTCTTCTAAATCAACAGAAGGAAAAATCTTCCTAGTTCTCTTTAGATTGTGTGGACTAATTTTCCCCCCTCTCGAATTTGCAACATTTAAAGATTTGCAACACTTCCAAAAGTCAAACTTCTCCGCCTTTGCCTAATTATAATTAATTCATCAATGCTATTATTTTGTTTTGGTCCCTTCTCTGAATTGTGCTCATGAGGTGGTCACGGGGAAAGGTGATGGATCATAATTTGAGGTTGTCTTTCTAGCCACCAAACAGATATATTTTTCAAAAAAAATATATGCTTCTTTTCAAGATATAAAGATCAGTCTTTGATAAAAATATGTTGATATGTTTAACCACTCCAAGGATTTGGTGTTCTATTTCTTTTCTGGTTTAAAAGGTTGTTTATTCATGTTTGTGTATTAAGTTTCTTATCTGCATCATATAGTCATTTATGATGTTCCTACTGTAGGCTATATTTTCTGATGATTCGGATGATGAAGAGGAAATAATTACTGAACCAAATAAAATTGAGAATCCGCAAAAGAAGATTGAAGCTGCTAACACAGCTTTGAATCGTTTAATGGCTGGTGACTTCTTAGAATCATTGGGGAAAGAATTAGGGTTAGAGGTTCCTCCTGATATGCCTTCGTCAGAAAATAAAGCTGTTGTAAAACCGGCCCAGAAGGAAACTTTTGATGCAAACAAAGCAAATGATGAAAATAAGAGGTCTGTCACTCAAAATGCTGTTAGTGAGATTTTGGCAAGTCAAAAAATTGGAGAGGATAGACCATCTGATCTGAAGATCACTCAGGCCCAGTTTTCCAACTTTGACACGCACGGGAACAATAGTAGAATAATTGACGATAGGTCAGTCGGAAAGGTTGTTAAAGAAGATAGGAATGCAAACACTCCCAAGCATCATAAATTTAGCAAGAGCTCATCAGAAGACGAAAGAAGTAGAAGACGCTCCCAGAGTCATCGGCACAAAGACAACAGTTCAGATAGTGACACATCTGATATATCTAATGATTACCCTGATCGATACCGCTCAAGGTCGAAACGGAAAAAGAATGGATCCTCACGGGAGAAGAGTAGAAGCAGAAGACATTCAAAGCACCACAAGCACAGGAGCAGAGACTCTCCTACCAGATCTCGACGCAGTTCTGAAAAAGAACGTGAAGATACCAAGAGAAAGAAGCGTGAATACAAAGATTGAGGTGATATCTTTTTGGACCGGACTACTAAACTTTTTGTATGAATTGCTTCACTTTGAGGATCTGTTTACTCTTCAACTGGTTTTGCATGGGGTTGAATTGGTTAGGTGTATATTTATCAGTGCTTCCCATGATTTTTTTACAAGAGATGTCATAATATTTACTGCTGGAAAGCCTTGTCTAGACAATTCATAAAAGATATTGAACACTTATGTAGATAATATCAGGTTTCTTGAGAATGTTTTGTCAGTAAGGAGTCAGATTTGAACTACTGGTATCCCTTTCTTAACCGGAATGGTATTTCGAGTAAACTGAGGTAAGTGCTCAAGTTTGGGTAATTTAGAGCAAATATCCATTTTAGCCGTTAAAATCAGTAAAAAATTTATAATTTACGACGTTTTTCATTGATTACTGTACTTTTATAATTTCTAATTTCCATATTGCAATTGAACTTTGGTGCCATGTCATCGAAAAACTAGCGTCCAAATGTGCCACGTAATATTTGTTATCCACACCAATCATTTTGTCTACTTTTTTAGCCGTCGATGAGAGTGACGCATGGTGTAACAATTTGGTAAATTTAATGGCTAATCAAAAATGTTTTAAAGTTTAGTGGGCCAATGGAAAACATTTGAAAACTATAGTGGTAGGAGTAAACCTTTCGAAATTGAACTGAGACGAGTATTGAGAAAAAAACATAATTTTGATTAAAGGCTTTAAGGCCACAAAAAAATTAATTTTTTATCTACTTAATTACACTAAAGATGAAGTTATGTTAATCAAATTACTAATTATAAATGCAATATACATCAATTTGAATGACCAACATTTTGATTGTCAAATGCTAATTGCCAAACAAGGTCATTACCAACCAAAGTCACACATGCACAAGCTATAAATTTTCTCAACCCAAGATTACAAATATGTAGATTAAAGATTACAGATTACAGACTACATCAATTGTGGTATTTTTATTATTTAATAAATATTAAATAATTTTTCTAGTCAAATATTGAATTTTCAAAAATAAATTTGCATATGTCATGTCGTGTCACGTTTCTTTTCCCATTTTATTCATCTATGTAGAAAAGAAAGGAAGAGACTAAGAGGTTAGCTTTATTATTCTTATATAAATTATTATCAATTTTTACAATGGAAAAGCCTTAAACAACACGAAACATAATCCTCATTCCAATTTCACAATGGCCCCGAACGCCACATATGTAGTAATCTCCTGCGTTTCCAAGTGTCAACACGTCATTGCCCAAGTCGAATTTTTGTCCACTTTGAGGCAGGGGCGAATCCACCATTTTCGTTCAGCTAGGGCGTTGACCGGTGACCGTTGACCGATCAACGATCGTAATAGTCGAAAACAAAATTCAATACATAAGTAAATGCACTAAAACGTAAAACATAATTCTCATTTCTTATAATTATAAAAAAAAAAGAAAAAGATTCATAGCATTTTAGCAACTAGCCAAGCCAACTAGCAATATTGATTTCAAGCAAGATTTTTGAGCAAATACCTTTTCCCCTAGGCCACAGTCAATCCCCTGAGCAGAGGCGTAGACGACAGTAGATAGACGAAGCTCCACCGCTCCGGAGTCGGGCCACTGCCAGCCGGCGTGAAAGCGTGCGTCCACCACTCACTAGTCAGTACCACAGTCCAGGTGTGAGGCGTCGCTGTCACTATCACAATCGCTTCGCCCTTGTTGTCTCTCGTCTCCCTCCTATGACGGTGAGCAGATTGGATTTGGTTTTGTTGTGGGTTAATGGTAATGGACTTGCAAGTTAATGGGCAAAAGTGTTTGGGCTCATTCTTCATTACATTGGGCCTTATTTCTTTAAAATAAAGGCCCAAACAATAACGGGAAAAAAATCATAGGCAACCTCTTCTTCTTCATTTCATCTTCCTGGTGGACGGCGAGGCAGCGACTGTCTGGTGAAGCTCCCGACGAATCCACAACGGACGGCCGCAGAGACTGGCCTGGTGCTGGATCCGCCCCTGCTTTGAGGCACACAAGAAGTATAACATTTTTAGTCCGTGACTAGCACATTGTGTACACGCGAATCGTATTATAACTATTAAATTTTTAGTATTTTTAGGCCAATCAAGAATGCTCGGCCAGGGAAACGAACTTAACGATGACATCCAAATACGAGGATTGTTAGGAGAATTTATAATTTAAACTAACACCTATTATGGGTTCTTCAAAAAGAAAGCGAGACTGTCTTAAAGATAATTTTCATACCAAGTACACGCAAACCTTGAAATTCTTGCCATCTTCCCAACCAATTACTTTAAAGCCCCAACCTGCAGCGTCCCCAACATAATAGGTTTCTCCATTAGCCTTGTTGCTCCGAGCCAACATTTCCAACACCAATATTGTCACAAAAATGGCAATGCTTTTCATTTGGGACATTTTGAAAAGAATTATTTTTGGTCAATACTAAAAAATAATACTTCTTTTAATAGTTGTATTTCTTAAGGAGATTTGATAATATGCAGCATTCTATTTGATAGAATCAGATTCTGTACATATATTGGAGATCTTTATTTATTATGTATTACCCATGTTTCTCAATAATTTCACTCAATTAGATAATGAATTAAAGTATTTGTTTAATATATTTTTGTATAGAGTAATATTATTCAGCCTCACTGGGCTAATAGCCTCACTGGTGGCTAGTAGCAGTTCAAGTGACAATTATATGACATTAAATGATAGATTTATTTAAATGTAAAGTCAAATGATTCATTTAGTTAGATTCATCGAATGTGGTCACTTAAACTGATACTAAATAACATTATTCTTTTGTATACTATGATTGAATAAACACGTATTTTGAGAATTTGCAAAGCCAATAAATTCTATTTCAAGTGCCAGATGATGAAATTGACAAGGTTAATATATTATTACATCATTGCCACAATTGAATATTTTTGTGCAGTTGGAGGCACACGAAGTATAGTCTACTTCGTCGGTGACTAGCACATTGTGTACACGTAACATGTGAATTGTATGTGAACATTACGAAAACACCAACAAGAACACGTTATATGTTAAAATCTCATCACAAATACAATTTGTTGAGGATAACAAACTCAACAATGACAACTAAATACGGAGATTGTGCCAGTTAAAAAAATTAAGGGTTCTACAAAAAGGGAGCAAATATTGATTTAGAATTTGGATGAAGGTAAGTCTACTTATTACAATTTTCATACTAAGTACATCGCCTACTTTGAAATTCTTTCCAACATAATAGGTTTTACCCATTAGCCTTATTTCTCTGAACCAACTCCTTCAACAGCATTGTCACAGAAATGGCAATGCCTTTTCATTTCAGACATTTTGAAAGGATTATTTTGGCCAATACTAAAATGAAACTATTTTAAGAAATATATGGATTACTAGAATAACTTGTCATGGACTCAAAATCCTCCTTACAAATATATCTTGTCACACAAGAAGCACACGAGAAGGTGATCACAATAACTTAATTGAGGACAATTCAAAAGATGAAGGATGTCGTAGAAAATCTCAAACATGGTGGCCTTGTGCAAACTAACATCAGTCTTGAAATTTGTACAAGATTCAGTCTTGAAATTAATAGGAAATAAATGGACCCGACTGGCTGGACGATATAAGGAAGAAAATTAAACTAAATAAACAAACCCTCAATGTCTCGGATCAGTAAAAGTACCCTTGAAAAGGCTTATTTGTTTAGTCTAAATGTAAATAGGCTTTGTTTGTACTCGGCAACAAACATGGAGTTGCTTTTTGAATGGAAACCGAAATCCCTCCTTTCACCGCGGCAAGAGCGAATATATAACAAATGGCCACTCTTGGGATCTTGACAAACAAGTTCAGTGCTTTCCCTCAAACATAAGGGCTTTGGGGCTCCTAACACAGATCCGAATGGTAGTAGATAAGTCCAACTACCCCTTCGATTGAGCAACCACACTTCAAATATGATCTCGTAAGTATAATGAATGAGGATTATGGACTCTTTGAACGGTAAAATATAACTAGATATCTTATCATAGTCAACATAACTTATATATGGTGGCCGACGTGTGATTTTAAAAGCTTCATCGCAAAAATTAAACGATACGATAGCATCATTACCATGTTCTATACTTCCCCGGCAATAGAAAGTTGATCCATTTTTGCTGCTTGTGAATTCCTCTGAACTCAAGAAACAATGGGCTAAAACATAGTCGACTTTCAAGACTCTCCAAGTATCAGTACTTAGGTTGTATATTTCAAAGTGGTTAACGATTTCTTGCTTATGCTGGATCGTGAAGACTTGAAGTATCTTGAAGTTCTTCTTGCTAAAATCGAAGCCAAACCCAATACGACGAGGAGAAAACACATGGAAATCCTCTTGTAGACGGGGAATGAGAGACGGCGGGAGAGTCTTGCATTCTTTATTGCAAGGATTCCATAAAGCAATATCTCTACCACATGCATAACAAACAATTCCATTAAGAAGACCAAAATAATGTCCAAAAATACTATCCGATGTGAACTTGTTGAACACTGGTGGAACTTCAAGATCTGCAAGTTGTACAACAAAATTCGGTACACATTCATCCATGGCTACCAATGACATCATTGGCTTCCCGGTTTCTCTGTCGAGACGGCTCATAAAGAAACATGTCTCGTCCCTTTTCCTCGAATAGTACTTGGCGATGAAAGAAGGGTTCGCAATCAAGTTGTACCATGATTTGCAAACACATTTGAATTGCATCAAGTATTTAAGTGGCAACTGCAACAAGATTTCTTCCCACGTATGATCATTCAGCAGTTTTTCAGCCATTAATATTATCAAGAATTAGAAGCTAAGAGGGGAAGAACGGAACGACAAAATCACTTTATTCTTTGAGCCGTTCAGCAGTTTTTCTGGTTCTTGTTTCCTTGTACATTGCACAATTCTCTTTTGACCTAGCTCTGCGGTATCCCTATTTTGGTTACCGAAGTTGATTTAAATTGATTCTATATAGAAAGATTTCAATTAAATTGATTCTCCCTAAAATCAAGAAAGTACCATTCAAATAAAACTCTTTTGAAAACTTCCTAAATTGTATCGAATTAATGTGCCGTAACTAGGGCCAATAATTAAATATTAGGAATGAACTAGGTGAAAGCATTAAGTTGTCACAAGTAGGGGTGGGCATGGAATCAAACCAAACAAACCCAACTCAATTATTGGTTTAAATCCAACCCAACCCAAATCGGTCAAGTTTGGGCCGGTTTGGGTTGAGTTGATCGGTTTGGACTTCGGGCCAATAAAAGTTGAATTCAATTACTTTTTGTTGAAATTAGACAATTTTCAAAGTTTGAAATTACTTGAAAACCTTCATTTATTTTTTAACACCTATATAAAGAATTCTTTATGAAAAATAATGTATAAACAAGTTTATAATTATGAATTATTTTCTTTTTTACAATTTTTTAGATTCATTCATTTCATTATTATGTCCTTAATTTTTATTTTATCATTAAATAACTTTAGGCATAATACTCATCTCAATCATATGTAAAAAATAAAATAAAAAAATGGACGTTTATAAATTATAAGTCATTCTCTTATATTCACCATTGTGTCTATTTAAATCTTATTATTTTTATTTAGTGGGTTGGATTGGGTTAGGTTGGATTTTATCATAACCCCAAACCCAACCCAACCCAACCCAACCCAATTGAACTTAAAAACCAACCCTGAGTTGGTGGGGTTGAGCAATTTGGATTGGGTTTTGCTCGGCCCTAGTCACAAGTTATATATATTTCAATTCAATTATCATTGGGTGTTGTTATTGTTGGCGATACGGGCTAAATATAAGTGCGGGTGAAATGATTGTTGTATATCAAACAAACAAAAAGAAAAGTTTAATCCGCAGAAACGTGACTAAACTATATAATAAGGGTTGAAAATGTAGAATGTAAACTACAAACGAAAACCAAAGAATAAGAAGTGAAGAAGAAGAAGAACAATCCGAGGTAAGTGATTTTTAATCTTTCCTTAAGACAAAATTGCCCCACAACGGTGCTCACGGTTCACAGCACTTGTCTCCCAAGATACAACAGATTCAACTTGTGGTAGAAGCACTTCAAACCACAAGTGACGGCGAACTTTCGATGGAGTTTCTCTCTACAAAGAAGAAAAAAGTTTTGAATGAATTTGGAAGTGATTTGCAAAAGTTTTTATGCAATGCTCAATACAAATATGATATGTGATGCCTAATGAACGTCTGGTGGTAAATACATAACCACTAGTACACTTGAAATCCTTCATATCGGATATCCAATTCGCATCACAATATCATTCCAATACCACATGATATTTTGTGAAATGTAATCCATATGTTAAGATATACTTCAAGTACGTAAGAACTATTGTTAAAGCCTTCCAATGATCTTGACTTGGATTACTTGTGAATCTACTAAGTTTATGCATAGCATATGCTATATTCGGTCGAGTGCAGTTCGTAATATACATTAGACTGCCTATAACTTGTGAATACTTTAGTTGTGACACATATTTACCCCTATTTTTGACTAAGTGTAAATTTGAGTCAATAGGGGTTTTCGCAGGACTTTCCTCAAGTATATTATATTTCTTCAGTACACTCTCAATGTAATGAGATTCGGAAAGTATGATTTCTTTCGGTGTTCTAGAGATCTTAACCCCTAGATATTAGCAACACCCATATCTTTCACATTAAAATGCTTCGTTAGCATTCTCTTGGTGTTTAGCATTAGTTCGTAATTATTTGTCATCATCAACATGTCGTCTACATATAGACACACAATTACATAGGCATTTGGTGTA
>CAIGRB010007715.1:0-18366 GCA_903798255.1 Fraxinus quadrangulata | reverse complement strand
TTATCATAACCGCATCTAGATTGTTCTTGAAATTTTCATTGATCATGTTTTTCACGCAATTTGAGCAAGACCAAGCTAAACAATAGATTTGTTTTTAGTAGTTTTTCTTTCTAAAGAGTGACATTGCACTACTATGACAGGGCTGTTTTTCTTGGGAAGCAATGTTCAATATGCTGAAGCCCAAAGAAAGTTTGCCCACAAAATTGTGTCAAAGTTGGCTACATGACATGCCCAAGCTCTGGTTCTAGGAGACTTCGTCCAGGCTGCACAAACTGTTGCAAAGTAAAGAAGGGTTGCAAACTATATAGACCTAATGGACGCCTAATGTGTACTGGAAAGTAATTGGATATGAGATAAATCTTAAATAAACTGTCATGTTTGTACTACAAACAAACAAAATAAATAAATGAATCTGCTATGTTTCTGTGAAATGAAATACAAGAATCAGGATTAATTATATTGATGGATTTTGTTTCTATGAAATTATCTTTTACATAATTACTTCTCTAAANGGTTGCAAACTGTATAGACCTAATGGACGCCTAATGTGTACTGGAAAGTAATTGGATATGAGATAAATCTTAAATAAACTGTCATGTTTGTACTACAAACAAACAAAATAAATAAATGAATCTGCTATGTTTCTGTGAAATGAAATACAAGAATCAGGTTTAATTATATTGATGGCTGTTGTTTCTATGAAATTATCTTTTACATAATTACTTCTCTAAATTTATTGGGTGAGACTTAGCTGCTGTATACTCTTATATTGATCTACGATATCAAAGAGTTGTTGTAGAAACAGTATGTACAATACAATAAATGGGGACACTATAAAAATTGAGTCGAAATAAGAGATTATGCACCTTTTGGTCAACATCTTGGCAATGAAATTCCCGCTACGTGCTGTGGAATTAATGTCTTATTGTTTTATTCACGTTTAACCATTTTTTGCCTTAACTAGTTCTAATATTTTGCAATTGATTTAATCTTCAAATTATGATTTTGAAATATATAAAAAGTAATTATATTCACACCACATGTTTTATTTGTTACACTATATTTTATTTACAATTAACATCTAAATCTTTTTTCATTGTAGCATTTTTCCATATGTCATCTTTAATAAAAATTGTCATTTAAAAGGCCATTGGGAGAGAATAAAACAACTCATTAGTGTAATTTCTACACTTAGTCAGACCATCAAAAGTGAACGTCTGGGAGTGCTTTAGCGGAATTGCTACTTAAGTTTGTGTATGTATTACTAGTTTAGGAGATTTTAGAGAAAAAGGAAAGAAAAGTGAATAAAAAAGGTGTAACTTTTTCATAATTTGGAATATGTGGACCAAAGTGATGAAACTTGACAGATTAAGGGCTTAAATTTCAATAGAAAATACTTGAGCTGCGCGGAAAGTTAAAAACGATGACCAAAATGGATATAGAAATACTTTGTGCCTTGCGATTGCAAGCACGATCGTGTACGATCGCAAGGTCAAAGTAGTTAGAAGTAGAAAGGAAATTGACAAGTTTGGTGCAATCGCAAGAAGCTTACTGCCATTGCTTGTGTGATCTCAAGAAGCTATACTTGCGATCGCATAGTATTTACAATATATATTTTGTTTCCCTTTCAAAAGTCAACCTCTTCGAAAAGCAATTGACAAATGATTTTAACCTAATCTAGATGTCAAATTTATTTATATTTTATCTTCCAACATGGACAATAGAGCTTGGAAGAGAAAATACACCATCCACATCACAAATTGAAGATTTATGGCTGGGGGTGATAATTTCAAACAAGGTAATCTGGGATATATTGAAGACTGCATTGAAGGAATTAAAATGAGGCGAAATTCACCTTCAACAATCTCTTTGCAACTAGATATTTCGGGAGATGAATATTAATTTTGTGTATTATTGTAATTAACGCGCTAGGCTAAAATTTATTGTGTTGGGATGATGATATAAACCTTAATTTTTCATTTTAATTCAAGATATATTCTTTTAATTAATATTGAATGACGCCATACTTTTACTTTTCGTTGGAATGATTGATCATTGTTTGAATGAATATGTGACTTATTTTACTTTCAGGAGGTTCGAAATAGCCATTAGGGATAATTATTTATGCATTATGCAATTTCTATTTATAATCTTATGATTGAATGAGTTTCTAGTTATTCA
The DNA here is from genome assembly GCA_903798255.1 of Fraxinus quadrangulata. Taxonomy (NCBI): domain Eukaryota; kingdom Viridiplantae; phylum Streptophyta; class Magnoliopsida; order Lamiales; family Oleaceae; genus Fraxinus; species Fraxinus quadrangulata. The sequence continues at coordinate 16,185 of CAIGRB010007715.1, read as the reverse complement.
AATTCGAGAAAGGGATATTTCGGGTCGTATGTAGAAATATATTTGACTTCGTTTGGGAGAGATTGTTAAACATTATATGATTATCGTTTGTCAATTTGTTCACAAGTTATGTCGAAAATATAGAGTTTAAAGATTAAAATGAATTTTAATGGTGAAGTCCTCCTATTCCTAGGACATTTTATCGTGCAAGACTCTTTCATCCCGATCTTCATTATTATTTTGGTAGTTGATAGTAGAGTAATTAGTAGATTCACATATAACACATCTCGTCTAAACACTTGTTTTGTGTGTTTATTTGTTTTTGAGCGCCAATTTATTAAATTTAAGCTAAAATCTAAATTCTCATGATAACGATAAACATAAAAGTGGGAAAAAAAATATTTTTTCCTCATTTCAAACACGTAAATAGAATATTTTGAGGAAAAAAATATTATCAAGGACGAGATGTACTAATTAATAGAGGAATTCAACGAAATAAAATTAGGAACATAAGTTATACAATAAGCAAAGATAGAAGAATTGAAATGCAATTAAAGTGTGGTGTAACAATTAAAAAATATAGCTTATCTTATATAAATCGTTTCAAAATTTTTTAATTCAATTTTTTGCCATGGAGCCATGACAAAAAATATTATTGAGTTGTTAGGGGTTGTTAAGCTATCTACGATCAAATTGAAATTCTCAAATTTGACTATTTGGCAATAAAATTTTTTAACACTTGTTCCACATAACTATGACTATGCTTCTACGTTATGAAAGTATTAAAATTAAAAGAAAAAAAATGTTCACAACATTGTTCTACCAAGTACCATCCACATGCTTTCTAGCAGCCTGCACCACCAAGCCCGGCTAGTTTACTACCAAAATTTCAAATACGTTGTAGCAATTTCGTCAAGGTCATATGCCCTAGGCCTTATTACGATCACACACAAAAATTGATCGTAATGAGGAATATAACAAAGTAAACAAAAATAGCTAAAATGATAAGTAAGTTCTAGGTAATGCCGACCTCAAAAATATTGATTTTCAAGTAACGAGTAACAAATAAACCTCTAAACGCTACATTTGCAGGAAAATTGACTTTCTTCATTCTTTATTTGAATTTGAGTACGAAAAATATTGTACCCGTAATCTTCTAAGATCAAAAAGTTAAAACCTGAAAAAAAAAATTAATTACAAAAATAGAAATGTACAATCTTCTTCCTCCAAGAATTTGCAATTCACCATAGTTGCAAGAAAAAAGAAAACCTATTTGACAAAAAACTGATAGTAAAAGGACCTAGAACCAAAAATAAAAAATGAAATTAGAATTTCCATCGTTCATCCGTATATTTTACTTAATATCACTTAATCAAAAAATTAAATAAATCATTTACCGACACTCCGTTAGGTATATCATAAAAAAATATACAATTAGAAGCTCGGTCGTTCATCCATCCATTTTACTTGATGTCACCTGATCAAGAAATTAAATACCATGGATGGACTTTTTCTTTATACAGTAAAAAGTCAACACCTGGTGATACTATTTTTTTCCCTATAAATAACTCAAAATAATCTGCACTAAGCATCATTCAGGAAGCATGGCTAATAGCAAAGTTGGCATCCTTACTTTCCTTTTAATCTGTGGTATGTTCTAATTCCTTCTCTTGTTTGGCTGTCAAGAATTATGCCTACTTGTAAAATTTACATATCAATTATGCTTTCTATAACGGTCAGGAGACGAATGACTTATGGACAATTGTCATAACCTATATTGACTTAACCATTGTTGAACAATTTTCCGAATACATAGTAATATTGATTTTATGACAGTAGGTAAGCAATCATCTGTTACCCATTGATAAATTTTATGTGCTTTGATCTTCATGTAAAGAGAAGCGGCAAAGGTAATAAATAAGTTACTCGTGCATATAACATATTAAGATCGTGAATTTATTGAACATTTTCTTTTTGGACAGTTTTGTACACAATATTGAATACTTATTAGCATAATCAACAAGATTCCTACTTTTTTTTCCTTCTTAATTAATCATTAAGTTCTTCCACTTATAAGTCACTATTTTCTTCATTTGTTTGTGGATTCTAAAGAGATTTCACTGCCATAAGTTATGATATTGAGTTTAACATGACATGTACATGATTTTATCATAATCGCATCTTGAATTGTGTCTAAATTTTCTTTATCATGTTTTATATGCAATATCGAGCAAGACCATGCTAAACAACAGATTTGTTTTTCATTGCACTACTATGACAGTGCTGTTTTTTTTGGGAAGCAATGTGCAATATGCTGAAGCCCAAAATAAACGTTGCCCAAAAAATTGCGTCAAAGTTGGCTACATGACATGCCCAAGCTCTGGTTCTAGGAGACTTCGTCCAGGCTGCACAAACTGTTGCAAAGTAAAGAAGGGTTGCAAACTGTATAGACCTAATGGAAGCCTAATGTGTACTGGAAAGTAATTGGATATGAGATAAATCTTAAATAAACAGTCATGTTTGTACTACAAACAGACAAAATAAATAAATGATTCTGCCATGTTTCTGTGAAATGAAATACAAGAATCAGGTTTAATTATATTGATGGATGTTGTTTCTATGAAATTATCTTTTACATAATTACTTCTCTAAATTTATTGGGTGAGACTTAGCTGCTGTATACTCTTATATTGATCTACGATGTCAAAGAGTTGTTGAAACAGTCTGTACAATACAATAGATGGGGACACGATAAAAATTGAGTCGAAATAAGAGATTATGCACCTATAGATTACTTGAAGAAAGCATTTGCCGCTGGCACATAGAGGTATAGAGAATAAATATTGTAGAAAAGAGAATAAACATCCAAAACAGTAACTAAAAAAATTATGAACGAATTTGTAAAATTTTTTTATGTTGCAAAATTATATGAAGCTAATAACCTTAACTTTAATGAATCAAAAATTATTGTAAGATGCAAAATATTAATTAATATAAAAAGTTATTTTATTTTATTCGTTGAAAAAATTTAGTTAATCAAAATAAGAATTTCCATTTGTCTCTATTCACGATGTTGGGGGAAAAAATCAATTGTGTAAGATAGATTTTTCTATATTTTTCAGTATGTAAATAATTTAGTAAAATTAATTCATTGAAAAAGTGGAGCTCAAGGAGGATGGTGATAATCAATTGTGTAAATCTCACACAAACGACCATATTTTGAAGAAAAATATTTAATAATACATTATGGCTTCTACTAAGTTAAAGTTGATAATAATATACAGTTCAACAAAATTATGTAAAAATAACAGTGTGATCTGTTTTTAACAAGGGTGCATTCAGCTATTTATAATGACAAATTTGTTAACTTTTCTGTTCCTCTGAAATGAAAATGTACCAAAAATGTAAAAAGTAATATGAAAGGTGTAAATTTATAAAAACACGATATTAAAGTGTAAATACACCAGAAGCACGTGGTATTTGTAACTTATTTCTTTTTTTTATATAGGTGGCGATATTATCGTCGAAAATTTTGTAGGGAAATATTTATACTCAATTATGCGGAATTAATAATGGGCAACAAGTCATTTAATTATTGTTTTTAGATATTTTTCAACAAGTGGTATCAGAACTTAAATATATTCCTTGACCATATTTGTCTAAATGAGTCCGTCAATTTTGTTCCTCTTTATTTTGATGATAATAATGTTAGAATGAGAGTCTTTCTTAAATCTATGGATGAACAGGTTTGGGTTAGTATAGAAAAGGGTTGGATCGCCACATCTATATCAATTGCTGGTGTTGTCGTACCACTGATATCTCTACTTTGACTAAGGAAGAGTTAGCCGATTGTAACTGGAATAGTAGAGGTGTTCATGCTATCTTTATTGCTATTTCCCTCGAAGAGTTTAAACAGATATCTATGTATGAGACTACTAAAGAAACTTATGATATATTAGAAACCACACATGACGGAACTAAGACCGTTAAAAATTCAAAATTGTAGATATTGACTACTAGATTCGAGGAAATTAGGAGAAGGATGATGAGTATTTTAATGATTTCTATGCTAAATTGAATAACATAGTCAATTTTAGTTTCAACTTAGGTGAGAGAATCCCCAAGGTTAAAATATTGAAGAAAGTTATGAGATTCCTACTTTAGAGATTTAGACATAAGATTACTGCTATTCAAGAAAGCAAAGACCTAAATGCAATTAAGATAAAAGAAATTGTAGGGTCTCTACGAATATATGAACTTAGCCTACTTCAATCCAAGAAGAATAAGCTTTAACCCTTAAAAAAGTTAGGGAAGCAGATAGTGACACAACTGATGATGACAAGCCTAAGAATGAAGAGCTTACATATCTTTCTAGAAATTTAAGAATTTCCTTAAGATCAATAAGAGACCTTCTTATAAGTTTAAAGGTGAATCTAGTATATCTAGGGGAAAAAAAGAAAGATACTTGGAAAAGTCTATGAGGTTTAACGCGTGGCATGATTTTGGACACGTTAAATCTGAAAGCCAAAACCCTAGGTAAATCTATGAATGCCACTCTTACTAGTAATAAGTCTAGTTTAGATAATGAGAACTTCAATCTTGATAAGGAAGGGAATTATATGGCATTTGCCTCTGTGGTTAAGGGTGAACTAGTAGAAGAAAGTGAGACACTTGAGAACATAAAGCAAACTGACTCTTCAGAAGAAGTACCAGAAAATGAGTATGACATTTATGAGGCTTTTGATGAATCTTTTGAGGAGTGCCTTAAGTTGAAAAAGTTTAATAATTGCGCTTTTAAAAAATTACATAAACTTGAGTTAGAAAAAGTATGTTTAGAAACAAATTTAAGGAGTCTAGTAGTAGATTGAATGAATTAGGGGTAGAGAAACAGTCGGTACATGTTAAATCCAAGTTGCAAAATGATATGAAGCTAATAACCTTAACTTAAATGAATAAAAAATTACTGTAAGATGAAAAATAGTAATTAATATTAAATTTTGTTTTACTTGATATTTATTTTATTCGTTGAACAAAATTCGTTAATCAAAATAAGAATTTCCATTTAGACATTCACAATGTTGGGGAAAAATCAAAGCAATATAGATTTTTCTATATTTTTCAATATGTAAATAGTTTACTAAAATTAATTTTTGTTCAATGAGAAACTGGAGCTCAAGGAGAATGGAGACAATAAATTGTATAAATTTCACACAAAAGAAGACATAATTTGTAGATAAAAATATTTATTGATACATTATGGCTTCTAATAAATTAAACTTAATAACAATATAATAGTTAAACAAACATTATGTAAAAATAAGTAATATATACAGTGTATTTTTTTTTTTAATCATTTTTATGTTTTTCAACAGGGGTGGCTTCAGATATTTACAATGATAGTTTTGTCTTTTTTTACCAAAAAGTAAAAAAAATAATATGTAAAGTGTAAATTTACAAAACACAATATTAAAGTGTAAATTTTGTATACATGGTATTTGTAACTTTCTTTATTTTTTTTCTTTCTACATAGATGGCATTATTATCATACACTGCAATTTTATATAATTTTTCTAATTACTTATGGTTAAGTTGTGTTTAAAAGTCGTGTGACAAACTTAATTCGTTAAGCCCTTTCTGTACACATCATTTGCAGCTTATCATGGAGAATTGTGAAGTTTATTCCCAAAAGGGTTGGTGGGAGAAAAGGAAATACACAATTAACTTTGTAATAATAAAAATAAAGTCCACGAACTCCATTGTAGAAAAGGAAAGTGTTGCAGCTTAAATCAGTAAATCTTACTGTTGAACAAGCTATATGAAGGCACATAGAATGAGTCTTAAATTCAAATTCCCACTATTACATCATAAATAAATAAACAAGTATGTTAGATTTTCTTAAACCTATCAACACAATAGTAATTTAATTTTTCTTTTACTAGTTCGAGAATATAGCAAGTTGTAGACTGATTTGCTTTTTTTAAACATTGAAATCCAACTAGTATGAGAATTTAGTTTGTTTGAACAATTCATACACCGGAGTTTTATCACTTTGATCATCTAACTGTCTAAATTTTGGCTAGAGTTTCTTATTCATTCAAGATATAAGAATAATTTAAGTTATAATTGAATCCATATACCATATTTTAATAGCAACATTATGAATAGGCAAAAAATAGAAGTACATATAGTCAAGAGGAAGATCTAGATATATACGGTCTGTCCTTTTTTTTCTCTCTCTCTCTATATTTCTCCGTCTGTCCTTTTTCTTTTTTTTCTCTCCTATTATATATACTTTAGCGATGAAATTTGAATTGTAGACAAAATGTATTAAAGATTAAATTTGAATGAGGTCATCTATTTATTATATCTTCGTGTCCCATATTGGAAGCCATCCAATTTAGACGTCACCCAAATGACAACCCACGAACATATTAGAGATGCTCTAAGATTCCTTGTGGTTGACAAAAATTACTGAGTTGAACAAAAATTGTTTTCAATCTATTGCAATCTTTTGGAGGCAAGTATAAGTGGGCTGTAAATGCTTGTAATGATTTGACTTATGTAAAATTTGAATAGGAAAAGTTTGAATTAAATTTCTTTATTAATATTTGCCAGCGAGTTAATATGCAAGTAAAAGATTTTTTGATAGATTTATTCCTTTATTTTGGTCCTCGTTTCTTATCATATCTCTTCAACCACGAATCGAACCTAAGACATGCAAACACACACACACACACACTCAATAGCAATAGGATCGAGATGACATTCAAATTCACAGGTTTGTGTCCCTACATAAGCTTAAATTACAATTTTCACCAAACTCTCAATATATTCTACTTGTTTACAAGTTATTGTTGCATATATTCGTTAATAACCGTTTGTGAGTCAATTCATAATTCAAACGGCGACTTTAATCCATGTATTTTACTAAATATCACTTTAAAAAGTTAAAACAAATCATTTTCCTACACTTGGTTAGGTATATCACGTGAACTTTAATGATCTTTAATGTTGTGAAAATTATGTATTTGAAAGATTGAATTGGTTTTTGCTTACGGACCACGCGTGGACTTTCCCTTTATACATTGAAAAAGTCATCACCTAATAATACTATGTTTACCCTATAAATAACTCAAAATAGTCTGTGATGTGGTATGATCCAAATTTTAGCGGGTATTAGAGTCTAAATTGGAGTGGTCTTGAAGAGATTAAAATTATGGACTAAATGAAAAAGTCGTCGCATTTTTTCTAGCCTGACATTAGCTTGAGCGACCCCAGTAGAAAACAACCTGAAACTTGGTCGCTCACCAGAATTGTGTCGCCCGCCTTTCGAGCGATGTCGCTTATCCGAGCCAAGCCCCTTTTTAATTTTTTGCCGCGATTTTGAACTTCTATTCTTCTACAACTTGTTTTATAGAAATTAACAAGATTCATACTACATCTTGAGAGGTTTAAATTTCAATTTAGTGCATTGAGATCTTGTAAACACAATTGCAAATGATTATAGTGGTTTTCTCCTCCTCTGCCCGTGTTTTTTTCCCGTATTGGGTTTCCACGTAAATCTTGGTATTTATTTTCTTCTTATTTATTTTATTATCGTCATTATCTTACGATTTAAAATTCATAACAAGTGATGTCAGAACGAGGTTGATATGGCGACGGTGAAATATGATATCCCGTTGTTGGATAGAAACATGAGATTTACCTTATGATAAGTGAAGATACGAGCGATTCTAGCGTAGATGGATTTAGAAGAAGTCTTGCTTGACTTTGATAAGATGCCTACTACCTGGATGCTGGATGAAAAACAGCATAGGGATCGAAAAGTCCAATCTCAAATTCATCTACATCTTTCAAATCAAATTCTTTGGAATGTTCTAAAGGGGAGAAATGCCGCTGCGTTGTGGTTGAAATTGGAGCAATATTGTATAACAAAGATCTTAACCAGCAAGCTACACTTGAAACAACGCTTGTATTCTCATCGATATCTGAAAGTGCATCATTGGATGATCACTTAACTATGTTCAAAGAAATCGTGGCCAATTCGGAGACATTAGAAGTTAAGTATGATGAAGGGAGCTTGGTTTTGATGTTGTTGTGTTCTCTGCAGCCATCATATATTACTTTTAGAGATACTATTCTCTATAGTTGGGATTTTCTAACCGTGGAAAAGGTCTATCATGTTTTACTAGCTAAGGAGAAGATGAGGCATTTTGTTAGAGGATCTTGGAATCATGCTGAAGGCTTTGTTGTGCGTGAGAGAAATCAAGATAGGAATCCTGGTAGAAATATGAGAGGCAGATCGAAATCTAGACATGTTGACGACTATCACTATTGTAAGAAGAAGGGTCATATTGAAGTTGATTTCCATACCTTAAAAAATAGAAATAAAGCTACTAAGAAAGTGAAGTAACCTGTTAATACAACGAAGACTGATGTTGTGGAAGATGGACAAAGTGAAGGAAAACTTCTTGTGATTTCGGACATGGATTCCAAACCATGTGAGGAATGTATTCTTAACTCGGCTTGCACTTTTCATATGTATCATAATAAGGGCTAGTTTTCAACTTATGAATGAATTTTGAAAGGTGCAGTTATTATGGGAAACAATGCGCCTTGTAAAATTGTCGAAGTTGGTACAGTCAAAATCAGAATATTCGATGGGGCTATCAAAACACTTACAGATGTAAGGCATGTTCCAAAAGTGAAGCGGAATCTCATATCTTTTGAATGCACTTGACTCAAAGGGTTATAGATACACCGGTGAATGTGGAGTTTTGAAGGTGAGTCGGAGTGCTCTTATTGTCATGAATGGACATAAAAAATCTATATAGTTGTACATTTTGTATGGTTCTATAGTAATCAGGGATGTAGTCGTTTTTACCTCTTCTTTGACAGATGATAAAATTACAAAACTTTAGCCTATGCGGCTCAGGCATATGAGTGAGAATAATATAACAGAGCTGATTAGAAGAGGATTTCTTGATGGGCTGAAGACCAGCAAAATAAATTTTTGTGAGCATTATGTCTTTGAGAAATAGAAGATAGTTAGATTCACGAAAGGAATACACAACACGAAGGGAACTCTTGGATATATCCATTCAGATATTTGGGGATCGACCACTGTCATCAAAATGAGGCTATTATTACTTGCTGACAGTGATTGATAATCTTTCCACGAAAGTTTGGATATTCTTCTTGAAGCAGAAGAGTGATGTGTTTGAGGCTTTCAAGGAGTGAAAAACATCGGTAAAAAAAAGATTGGAAAACAGGTGAAATGTTTACGCACAAATAATGGGTTGGAGTTTTGTTCAAATAAATTCAATAGTTTTTGTAGGGTTGAAGGCATCTTGATTCACTTGAAACTTCTTGGAACTCCTTGACTGAATGGTGTGTGGCAAAATGGATGAATACAACATTGATGGAAAATTTTCGTTGTATGCTTTCAAATTCTAGGTTGCCTAAGAATTTTTGGCTAAAATTGCTGCTACAGCTTGTTTTCTGATTAATCGATCACCCTTGCTGTCATTGATAAAAAGACACCAAAAGAGGTATGGTCTGGTAAACCTTCTTATTATTCTGATTGGAAAAATTTTTAGCGTTCTGCAATAATGAGAAGTTGGAGCCTAGATCTAGAAAGTGTATCTTTCTTGGGTATAAATCAGATATGAAGGGGTATAAATTGTGGTGTCCTGAGATAAGAAAGGTGGTTGTTAGTAGGTATGTAGTATTTGATGAACTTGCTATGATTCGTGGTTCACCTCTTGGGGATTCTGATAAAACTAAGGAGCATAATCATTCAACACGGGTGGAGTTGGAAATTAGTTCAGACGAATAATCAGAGGTTACAAAACTGTCTACTACAGATTAGTCCAGTTCGGGGTTGACAAACAATAATATCTTGCCTACTTTACCTACACCACCAACACCATAGTATTCAATAGCTAAGGATAGACATCGCAGACAAATTAGACCTCCACAGAAGTATAGGGAAGCAGATTTGGCAGCTTATGCATTGAGTGTGGTTGAAGACATTGATTCCACTGAGGAGTCTGCTACATATTCAGAGCGAGCCCGGTAGAAAACAACTTGAGACTTGGTCACTTACCTGGCGCTGCCCTGTCGCTCGAGCTCGAGCGACAGACTTATCCGTTCCAGGCTCGTTTTTCATTTTTTGACATGATTTTGGACTTCTATTCTTCTACAACTTGTTCTCTAAGGTTCATCAAGAATTTTATAGAAATTAATATGATTCATACATCTTGAGAGCTTTAGATTTCAATTGAGTGCATTGAGATGTTGTAAATATAATTGTTATTGATTATAGTGAATTTCTCTTCTCTACTCGTGGTTTTTTTCCATATTGGATTTTCACGTAAATCTTGGTATTAATTTTCTTCATGTTTATTTCATTATCGTTATTATCTTGCATTCCAAATTCATAACAATCTATAAGAATAATTCAGGAAGGATGGCTAATAGAAAAGTTAGCGTCCTAATGAATGAATATTGATCTTATGATACTGTAATATTGATCTTATGATATTAGTTAAGTAGTCATCTGCTGCCTATTGATAAATACTGTGTGTTTTGATCTCCATGTAAAGAGAATGATTGAAGAAGTTGTTTGTGCATATAAAATATTAAGGTTTTAGTTAAAATTTTAAATGCCTGCAGTTGAATTTATTGAACATTTTCTTTCTGGGCAATTTTTTCTTAATTACTAAATTTTTCCACTGGTAAGTTACTCTTCTTCATTTGTTTGCTGATTCTAAAGTGATATTGCATACTAAAATTTATGCTATAAAGTTGTAGCGTGACATATATACATGATCTTATCTCGATATTTTCTTTGATCATGTTTTATATGTAATACTGAACAAGATTGAGCTAAAAAGTCAATAATATGTTTTTCTTTCTAAAGGGATAATGGACTACTGTGACAGGTCTGTTTTTCTTGGGAAGCAATGTGCAATATGCTGAATCCCAAAGGAAAAGTTGCCCACAAGTTTGCCTCAAAGTTGGCCACATGACTTGTCCAAAATCTGGTCCTAGGAGGCTTCATCCAGGCTCCACAAACTGTTGCAAAGTAAAGAAGGGTTGCAAACTTTAGAGATCTAATGGAAGCCTAATTTGTACTGGAAAGTAATTGGATATGGATAAATCTTAAATAAACAGTAACATGTTTATGCTATAAACAGACAAAATAAATAAATGAATCTCATATGTTTCTGAGAAATGAACTACAAGTTTCAAGTTTAATTATATTGATCATGCACTGACATATCATTTTAATATTTCTTCAAAAGTTTTAACTAGTGTCACTTTTTTTTTTTTTTTCCCAAAAACAATAATTTTCTCTCTCCGCCTTACATCTACTTACATAATTAACTTTGTGACGAGTTTCTTGATTACATTATTACCATAACTCTTTTTTCTTCATTTTGTTTCCAATTTTTTTTTATTTTCATTGAAATTAGTTATAAATTTTTTTCTCTTCTATGAAGGTTCACTATAGAAAAGAGAATAAACATCCAAAACAATTACAATAAAATTTATGAATGAAACTTTTTTAAGTTGCAAAATGATATGAAGATAATAACCTTAAATGAATACAGAATTATTATTGTAAGATGCAAAATAGTAATTAATATCAAAAATTATTTTATTTTCTTTGTTGACCAAAATTTGTTCATCAAAATAAGGATATTCATTTGTCTATTCACAGTGTTCGGAGAAAAATCAAAGTAATATAGATTTTTACATATTTTTCAATATGTAAATGTCATATATACAGTGTGATCTTTTCTTAACAGGAGTGCATTCAATAATTTATAATGACAAATTTGTTAATTTTTATATTGCTTTTCAATGATAATGGTGTCTTTTGTAACAAAAAGTAAAAAGTGACATTTACAAAACACGATATAAAAGTTTAAATACACCTTAAACGCATGGTATATTTTGTAACTTTTTTATTTCTATATAGTTAGCAATATTATCATCAGAAATTTTGTTTATTACAATACAATTTTATATAATAATTCTATTTACCAAAATTGGTCTACGCAAAATTACTTAATTAATTCACATTTTTTATTTTCCATTTTTTATTTATGTAATTTAGTCATATTCATGCATTCTTAACAATCGATAAAACTAATGTATTTAACTTTTTTTAAGATAAATTAATTATATTCTAATCATGACCCGAGTCTATTCCTAGTACGAATTCGAATTATTAGAATGTATCAAATTTTGGATTATTTATATGATTGCACACGTAACAAATGATATTTCTAACATCTATTACACATGTTAATTTTGCTACTAACTAAACTTATTGTGAGCTTCCAAGCATTACAAAACTAACTAATTATTCAATTGGTGGCTAATCAATTAAATAACGTAATAAGTATGCAAAATTAATCAAGAAATACAAGAAATATTAAACTATTAGTTTTGAATTAACATAAATAAAAAATAGGATTTATCTCTATCCAATACAAAAAGATCTAGCCTAGCATGATTTTGAATAAATTAACAAAAGAATAATAATAAAAATCACTCAAATCATGAAATAATGCAAAAGTTACTGATTTTCAAGTACAAGGTTAAAATCTTCAATTTCTTAGTGTAATTGACCTTCAATTCTTGCTAGGTTTTGATCCCCTCTCTCAAAAGTGATGATTTGCCCTTTTGTTCTTAATGAATTTGATGATATTATTTTATATATTGATGCTAGATAGAGTTTTCCAATGTTCAGCCAAATTTTGTATTTATAGGAGTCCAAAAATTAAGTCGAATGCGTCAAGAATTTCAATTAAAATCAAAATTCTGATTATATAGCCTCCAAATATCTGCCTTGAATTCTGTGTACAATTTAAATCCAATAAAAATTGTAATGGCGACTGGAAAGAATTGGTCCAAGGGAGAAACTGCGCGTGCGAGCCCTATACTTTACAGCCCTCGCGCCGTGCATTGGTTTTGGTCCCTGTAAATCAAAATTGGCTGGTGCTCTTCTCTCGAGTGTGCGCCAATTTACCTCTTTTTCTATTTTTGTTTTTTCTCCATTTGGCTTTTCAGTCCCTCTTTTAATCCTTGGTCAGTTTGAGTCCTTTCTTCCGTGCATTTTAATCCTTTAGCTCCCATCTACGTCCAATTGAATTCAAGAATTTTTTGATCTTGGACATTATGTCCAAATCGACTTTTGAAAGTTTGCACTTTATTTCCGAACTTTGTATTTCTTCATTTTTGGTGCATTTTCTCACTTCTTTCTTTCAATTCGCCCAATTTGCTTCGAGTTTTACCTAATAACCCAAATTAACATCTAATTAAATCAGAAGTTATCAAAATTAATGATAATTAATCACATTTAACGATCCATATAAGTTTATAACTTATCAACATGCTTAATTGGCACCAATTTCCCACCTTCAAGTCTATTTTCCTCCATCCAACCTTTAAGTCTATTGCATTCAATTCAACCTTAAAGTCTATCAGAAAGAATAACTTATGTTCCTAACCTTTAATTCTATTCTTCACTTAAGTGATTTGACCATAATATAAAAAGGCACATTTGTGTCTGATAAGTGTCTTTTATACACTTATTTAAAGCCTAAAATATCGATATTTGATAGTTCTTTTGATAAAATATGTCCTAAATTATTGTATTTTATGTTATATAGGTGAAATTCAATGATTGAATATGGAATTGAAAGAAAGAAACGAAAATTGGTGAAAAAAATGCAGAATCCAAAAGTTTGAGGACCAAATTGCAAATTTAATAGTTGATTCGGATCACAAGAACATACTTTGAAGATTGTTAGGAGACAATTTGATAGAATTAGAGCTCAAAAAGAAATAGAATATGATCAAAATCAATTTTCAATCGTATAAGTTATATTCCAGATTTTTAGTCGAATATTGAGACTGATTTTTGGTACAGTAAACGTCCGAATTGGAAATATTATATTTCTAGGACAGCTGTAACTCTTTGAGTTATCTTTTCAATGTACTTTGAATTACTTCAATCGGATATCATAAGAGAAAGTTATGGAGAAAATACTGAATACTTTGCAAAGACAAAAAATCTGGCGAAGACAACTTTCTTTATTCGAATAGGACTCTTTTGGAAATCAATTTGGACGTGATTTTTAACCAATTTTCGACTACTACAAATACATAACAGCAGAATACATATTGAAGGGCTCTCATGTACATATTATACTCCAATATTCATCAATTATTATCATTAAATGAGGAGGATTGAAGGGAATTTGCACATTAAATGAGGAGGATTGAAGGGAATTTGCAAGAATTCAATCAAGTGAAAATTCAAACCTGATTTTTTGGCAAAGAAGAGAAGGCACAAGTGAAGATTCGCCAAGAAACCATTGAAAAGTTTCAAAATTTCAAGATTCATCTTCATCTTCTCAATTTATCGAAAATTCGGGTTTTATTTTTTCTCTTAGATATGATTTCTTGTAATTTCAATATGTTATGCTAATTCTATACTTTGTTAAGATAAGACGAACCCTTAATGTGATNCATTTATCATGTTTGCATCTTTTATCGAGAGATAAAAGAGTCACATGAGGGGGAATATATATGATCGCTTTTGAGAGAGGCTTTCAATTAAATTAGGAACATTGACCAACACGAATGATTTCAAATTGTCACTCTAATTGTTACACTAAAAATGAATTAATAAGGAAAATTCGACATCTTAACAATGCATCTCACATATTTGAAAAATACATTTACTTGCTTTCATTAGTTTAGTTGATAAGTTAGGGTTTAATATAAAAAATCACAAAAAATTGTTTGCTATTCGATTAAAGTTGAAATTAATTTTAATTCGATTGAATACGTAGTTCTCATGGGTTCGACACTCTATTCACTATTTTATTACTTGAACACGATCTTATTCACTTGCGAAAAATCAAACGATCAGTGTCCTTTAAAAGGGAACACCAAGATATGTTAATGGTAGGCTTTGAAACTGGAAACCAGTAGCTTCAATTATTATGTTTTTATATTGATCCTTTGTCAATATAAAACCTTTTTTTATGTTTATGACTTGCCCTAATACTGCAGAGTAATTGTTTAAAAATTCCGTGATTCCCTTTCTTAGAATTTAGGTGTGACATTTATACTATTTGGAATATTATTTGTAAATTTATTTGAAATCTATTGGCAAATTTTAGTTGAAATTCTA
This sequence comes from Fraxinus quadrangulata, assembly GCA_903798255.1. NCBI lineage: Eukaryota > Viridiplantae > Streptophyta > Magnoliopsida > Lamiales > Oleaceae > Fraxinus > Fraxinus quadrangulata. Next base: position 986 of record CAIGRB010007715.1, on the reverse strand, counting down.
TTTGGAAGTCTAATTGAAAGTTGATATTTGTGTTGAATTTGAAGAGATTAAGTTACTAACCGAGGAGAAAAAGTCATTGCATTTTTGCTAGCTGGCAGCTAGCTATGGCGCTCGAGCATTGAATGTGAAAAATGGAGTAGAGATTTGGCGCTTGCTAACGCTCGCCGGCATGGATCATTCTTCTCTATTTATAACTCTACTTTAGGGCTTAAAACATCCTTCATATATATATTTAGCTTTTCATTATATTTTAAATTAAGTTAGACAAAGTTGTAAACACAAAATCTTTGTATTTTTTCCCATATTTTAGTGAAATCTTCTTTGCTTTACAATATTTTTTTCTTGTATTCTTGTGTTTAATTAATATTGTGCCTATTAGCTTGTATTTTCTTCAGCAAATTGGTACCAAAGCAAATTGTTCAGGAAAATATGTAGAATTAAAATCAAGTGTACTGTTCGTTAACAAGTAATAAAGTAGAATTTTTGAGTCTTAGTATCGTTCCCTCAGATATTTATTTAATTTGATTTTTATTTACTACGACCATAACCGAAACGATAACATTAACTAGAATTAAATCAATTACGATGCAAGTGTGAATTACTAAACTAAATACAATTTATGGTTAAATACAAATTTTATGTAATTTATGAATGAAGGACGCACTAGAATCCCGAATCCCCAAGTAATAATTATTTCTAACCTTAGTTTTATAATTTGATAGCATGAATCCAATTATGACGAATCAATGTTCCTATCCTATCCAACAATCTCTCTCTAGTAATGTCGGACCTACCCTCTCATACGACCTAACTAAATCTCTATGACGGATGCGAATATACAAGAATGTATGTGGTTTTACAAACACTTAGAGATTCACATAAAGTATAACGGTATATTTATATTCCTTATCGGACCTTATGATGATTTATATTTGTCGAATTTATTTTACTTATCTCGAATGTATGAAACAAATCACAAAACTCAC
>CAIGRB010007683.1:9026-24138 GCA_903798255.1 Fraxinus quadrangulata | reverse complement strand
CTACAGGAGTCCTTAATTCTTAGAACTCTCTTTCTCTCTCTCACAAACACACACTCTCTCTCTTTCTCCCTCTCCCTGCCTACAGGAGTCCTTAAGTCTTAGAACTTTCTCTCACACAAACACACACAATATTATCTCTCTCTTAGAACTCCATCGAATACAATTCACTTCATCTCTCTTCAAATTTCTCAAAACTGCAAGTGAAAACGGCGGAGCTTTACTGCCCGAATGGCAGATATAACAAAGTACGCACCCATTGGTGTTGGTGGTGGAAATTTGATCTCAGATTTCAAGAGCCACTTTTCACTATTCAGAACTAAGAGAACTGTTTCTATTGCATATGGGTTTGTGTTTGTTTTTATTGTTGTCACCATTTTTCTAGCCTTTAGCCCCTCTCCGAACTCTTCTTCGCCGTGGTTCACTAACATTTTTGCTGCCAGTAGTAGAGACGGTACGGGTTCTGCAACACCATCGTCAATTTTCTCTGATGAGTCTTATAGATCTCATTTTTCTTCATTTTTCTCTTATTTTTATGCTCATAATTCTTCACCGACTGAAGATAATGTTAGATCTCAGCACCCTACGATAAAACCATCCAATTTGAATAAAGAATCCCCAGTTGAAGTCTTGAAGCCAAGTAATAGTTCAGTTTTACCCCAGAAGCCTTCTGAAAATCGGACTGCCGATAATGGTATGCCACCAAAGTCCTTTTCTGAATCGAATAAAGGGTCATCAGATGTCAAAAATCAGACTCAAATCAAAGACTTGCACGATAAAGTTGGAGTTTTAAAGCAGAACGAGATTCGGAATAAAGATTCGGATGCTAAATTTGGAGCCCTGAAGCAAAATCAGACTAAAAATAACGAAGTTGAAGTTTTGAAGACAAATCAAAGCACAGCTGGGGACACAAATTCTCCAGTTCCTGTGAATTCATCACCAAATTCTGCTTCTGGAGCACAAAAAGTTATAAAGAATGGAGACAAGGGAAATACAGAGCAGGGTTTGATTAAAAACTTAACTTCTTCTTTGATGAAGAAACATGACGATTTGATCAAATCTTTGACGAATTGTGATTTTTTTGATGGAAATTGGGTGAAAGATGATTCTTATCCACTTTACAAGCCTGGTTCTTGTTCTCTGATTGATGAGCAATTTAACTGTTTTCTTAATGGTAGACCTGATAATGATTATCACAGAATGAAATGGAAGCCCAAAGGTTGCACTCTCCCAAGGTATGTGGCAGAATCTTAATCTTCTTTGTTAAACACAATTCCAGTAATTAATGACATTTCCATTCATAAAATTATGATCGGGTTTGTTCTAATTCAGTCATGTACTTGTACTAAAAAGTTTCATAATTATAGGGTCCTTATAAATGGTAATGATTTTTATGCTTGGCCAAAATAAATTGTATTGAACTTGAAATATACAGGCTGAACGGAAGTCATATGCTGGAAACGTTGAGAGGGAAGAGATTAGTGTTTGTTGGTGATTCTCTGAATAGGAATATGTGGGAATCACTTATTTGCATATTAAGGAACTCTGTGAAAGATCAGAGTAAAGTTTATGAGCAACAAGGCAGGCACCATTTTAGGACAGAAGCTTCTTATTCCTTTATATTTGAAGTAAGTTATTGGATTTTTATTATTTTTTCTAATCTGATTTGAATTCTACTTTAGGTAGCATATTCTCAAATTGATATTTTACTCCCTTTGGATTGCTATGGATGGATTTGTAGGACTATAAATGCACTGTAGAGTTCTTTGTAACTCCTTTCTTGGTTCAAGAATGGGAAGCTGCAGACAGAAATGGAACGAAGAAGGAAACACTTAGACTCGATATGATTGAGAGGTCAGCCAATGATTACAAAAACGCTGATATCATTGTTTTCAACACTGGACACTGGTGGACTCATGAGAAGACGTCGAAAGGGTAAAAGTCACTATAACTTAATACAAGCTTATAATGATTTTGTTCGAGCCTAAACAATTTTGAATGTTTTTCAGGGAAGACTATTATCAAGAAGGCAGCCATGTGTACAAAGAATTGAACGTTCTCGAGGCATTTAGGAAAGCTTTAACAACATGGGGGAGATGGATTGATGCCAATGTAAATCCAAGGAAAACGCTCGTCTTCTTCAGAGGCTATTCTGCTTCTCATTTCAGGTAATAAATTACAATGATCTGAAAACTAAGAAAACAAATTTATGATTCCTTTGGGCTACCATATTTGTTTAGTCTTCACCATAGGAATGTTGAGAAAAAGGATAGTTGAGTTATCGATTTTTTTCTGCTTTACGATAAGATCAACACATTGAAGAGAAATTGCTGCACTTATTTATTGATTTCTAGGAAGAAGTTTTTCTTCTACCATCTATTGATTTCATCACCATTATTCTTCAACCTTGATTTTAATATTCTGCAATCTTTATTTTATGTTCTCAAACAGTGGTGGGCAATGGAATTCTGGTGGGCAATGTGACCACGAGACCAAGCCGATAAAGAATGATACTTATCTCACGCCATATCCACCGAAGATGACGGTTTTGGAGAACGTGTTGAAAGGAATGAAAAACCGCGTAACTTATCTCAACGTCACGAGAATGACCGATTATCGAAAGGACGGTCATCCATCAATTTATCGAAAACAAAATTATTCCGAAGAGGAGAGGAGATCACCATTGAGCTTCCAAGACTGCAGCCATTGGTGCCTCCCCGGCGTACCTGATGCTTGGAATGAGATACTCTATGCCGAACTTCTAGTAAAGCAGAAGCAACGACGAAAAGGGTATTAGTACGAGACTCGAGTATACAGATATGTGCATTATGCATTTTCTTTGTTCTTTCTTTACTTTTGAGAATATAGATACAGAAAACAACCTGCAGAAGATCCAAGAAAGAGTATTTTGATATGGTATATAAATAATGAGAAACAGAGATTGTAATTGAATGTGTTGATATGCGGGAAAAGAAGATTGTTTTAGTGGGGTGGGGGGGGGGTGGGTTTCATTGTTAATTTTATCTATCTAAGAATAATTAAAGCAGATAAATATTATTTCGTTAGCCTCTCTATAATTTATCATTTTGGGATCACAGATTAATATATAATTAGTTTGTAAAGATGTGGTCCTGCTCTTGAATATTAATACCATATAGTATTATGTTGCCTTATGGTACTTTTTCGGCTACTTAAAAATCAAATAAGTCCATTTTCCAACGTCAAATCAATAATTCACTCTTCCAAGTAATAGATTGATTTTTTTCTTGACGTAACATTACTCATAAGGGTTGACATAATAGTCATATTATGGCTCCTTATTGGTGGTCAGGTGCCCTCCAATAGGGGGTCGTCATGTGACATTTATGTCAAATGTTATGTACACATAACATAATTCTTGATTTTTTTGTAGTTTCTCTACTAACAATGCCTATAGAAATCAAAAAAATATGAAAACCGAATCGCATCAAGTGATAAGTACCTTGCATTGGTCAAACTTTTTCATTGTCAAAAATAACTTGATATGATTCTGCATGGGTCAGCAGTGGAAATTTCCGAAAGAATTATATGGCACGTTAAAGTTTTCTCGGCGGAGTTTTGTTTCTGTGTTGTATTAATGGACCGGTTCGATGAAATTTAAATTTGATCTCGACTCCTTGACGCTTTACACTAATATATTGTAGGACTATACTTTAATAAATTTATATTTTGGACACTTTTGAAGTTACTTTAATTTAGTTTCCTCATCTTCACATGGGGAAGGGGATGCATGCTTTGACCTTATGTTCACTGATTATAGTCACTAATAAGTGCAGTGATTAAAGCGTGAATTGTCGGTTTAAAACGTGATTTTGTATCAGCAGTTGTCGTGTCTTTTACACATGGACATTGATTCATTGTGGATTATAATACTTTTGCTGGAAACCTAAGTGACAAACTTCACATGAAAGTATACCACTTTTCAAAATCACTTATTCTGCTACTTGCTTAAGTCAGAAGCAACACTACCAAAACCTTTTGAAACTATATGCATCTTGAGCAGCAGTAGATGATTGGAGGGGACCAATAATCGAATTTAATGAGGGCATAACTTAACTGAGGATTTTTTTCCCCCCAAATAACGAAATAACATAATAATATTAAAAAATCTTGAATTTATTATACTCCATATAAAATTTACATGGATTCCAGGCAGAGATACCGTCATACTCTCAAATATCAGACATGGAGACCAAATCAATGGGAAATTTTGTTACTTGTACGAAAAGCATTAAGGAAATAAAGGAAGCAAACTATCATATGATATTAGCAACTCTATTGCAGATTTGGAACAAATACAACTACCGATATTTCTGTAATTGTGATGCAGTTTTGGCAACTAATGCAAGCCAAATCACATATTGAACTCCAATAATCATATACAGTTTGACAGATTTCCAAAACCAACACTGTCAACTTTCTTTTATTTATGTTGTAAATAATTTAATAAATTAATGAAATCGGTCAACTTTGAGATCAAACTTCACTGAGACCTATACTCCAAAATTAAGGGAACTAAGCATAATTATGTTCTATTCATCGAGTTGATTAACATGATATATTTATTCATCGAAAACTATTTAGAAATTTTTTTGTTTGGTTTATACTGTGAAAGTTTGGTGATTGGATTTAGGCCCCAAGGGGTATTGTTCGTATACATTTTGCAACCGTACGGAATCATTGACAAGTAATACGTGACGAGTTGAATATCGTTCGAAAGAAAATAAATTCTAATTCAAGTGTATAAGTTTTCTATCGAATTCAAATTATTGTAACATATAAGAGAATGTTTTCTACTTATTCTAAGTTATTCTAAGATGTAGGTGAAAACGCTGGTTGTAAACTTATATGGAATGTGTATTGAAATTCAGAATTCGCCCATTGATATATGTTTGCAATTCTCAGCTATGTAATTTATTGTTATTCATGCTTGTTGGGTTTATAATNCTTCTGTCGCAATTGACAATGATCGGGATCAGGGACAAATTCTTGCTCCAGATCTTGTTCAAAAATTAATTTTGGATCAAGATAATATTACAAAGTCCCATATACACAATCAAGTGATTGTTTCAGAAGATCAAACTCAACAACTTCAAGAACAAATATCATTAAGAAAATCCGCTATAAAAAGAAGAAAGACAATTTCGGATGACTTTATAGTCATTCTCCAAGAAAATTAGGATGTCATTGGATTGATGGAAGAAGATGTGATCAATCAACATTCATCAAGCTATACAAAGGAATAATTCTCAAGAGTGAATTAATGCGATGAATAAAGACATAAAGTTCATGAAAGATAATGAAGTTGGAAACTCATCTTATTGCTAGAAGGTACGAAATCCATTGATTGTAAATGAGTATTTAAAATCGTGAGGAATTTGAAGGGTAGGTATTGTGGAGATATATAAGGCTCGTCTTGTTGCAAATAACTTTACTCAAAAGGAATGCATTAACTTTAAAGACTTTCTCTCTGATTTCTACGAAAGACTCATTTAGGACTATCATGACATTTGTGACATATTTTGATCTTAAGTTATATCAAATGATTTACAAATAAAAAATAAAATAAAATATATGGGCTTAACCAAGCTTCTTGTCGATGATATCACAAAATTCATCAAATAATTATCTCGTTTGCTTTTGAGATAAATGTAGTTGATGGTTGTGTATATCAAAAGTTCAGTGGGAATAAGTATATTTTTTGGCATTATATGTCGTTGACATACTGATTGCTTGCAATGATATAGGTTTATTGCACAAAATTAAAAGATTTTTATCATGAAATTTTGAAATAAAAGATTTTGTTGACGCCTCTTTTGTATTAGGAATACAGATACTCCAGGATTGTTCTTTGCGTATTTTTGAATATATCGACAATGTTTTTAAGAGATTTGGGATGCATGATAGTAAACCAGGTGAGACTCTTATTACTAATAGAGATAAATTTAGTTTCAATCAATACCCTAAGGATAAATTTAAAGAAAAGAAAATATAGAAAATTCTCCATACTTCAGCAGTTGGAAGTTTAATATATACTTATGTTTGCACACATTCGGATATAGCATTCATTATTGGAATGTTGAGCAGATATTTAAATAATTCTAGGATGAATATTTGAAAAGCAGCCAAACGGGTTATTCAATATCTATAGAGAACTAAGAATTACTTGACCACATACAGGAAATCAAACCAATTGGAGATCACTGGATATTCTAATTCAGATCATGAAATATGACTGTGAAATTTTGTCACCAGACTGCACATTTTGGATAGAACTGAAAGACCACTTAAGTTATTATATGACAATAGCAGTTTTGATTTCCAATAGGAGTTCGATGGTGTCAAATTTTATAGACATGAAATTCCTAATTGTTAAGGAAAGAATTCAAAGTGGTCATGTTTTATAGAACATATTAGGACGAACTCCATAATTGCAAATCCGTTTACTAAAGGGCTATCATCCAAGGTCTTTCATGAGCATGTTGTTCATATGGGTATTGCATCTTTTGATGATATGAGAGTTTAGTAGAAGCTTGTATTTGCCCATTGTCTGATTCAGACACATTTTATTCTTATAGATATTTAGGTTATTATACAAAAATAAAGTGCTCATTTCAATTTCATTCAGATTAAAATTTTGGTTTGATCTCATTAAAGAATAATGTAGGACCAGTTGAAAATAGACATATTTGGATCATATTACATATAATTTCCATGTTACATATCCATACTTGATCTATGTCATTTGATTGTATTGATATACATGACTATTGATAGTTTTAGTTATGATATTTATAATGAATATTGTTTTGATCTTATATTTATATAATAAATGGATGANTATGAAAAAGTGTATTGAAATTCAGAATTCGCCCATTGATATATGTTTGCAATTCTCAGCTATGTAATTTATTGTTATTCATGCTTGTTGGGTTTTTAATTTGTCATATGGACTTGCATATGTAATTAGTTGTGTATAAATACTATCTTAAGGTTAAGTTCAATTAAAGTGATCTAATAAAAAATTTATCATTATAGCTACATGTATCTCATTCTAATTCAAGAAGCAATTTTGGATCAAGATAATATTACAAAGTCCCATATACACAATCAAGTGATTGTTTCAGAAGATCAAACTCAACAACTTCAAGAACAAATGTCATTAAGAAAATTCGCTATAAAAAGAAGAAAGACAATTTCAGATGACTTTATAGTCATTCTTCAAGAAAATAAGGATGGCATTGGATTGATGGAAGAAGATGTGATCAATCAACATTCATCAAGCTATACAAAGGAATAATTCTCAAGAGTGAACTAATGCGATGAATAAAGACATAAAGTTCATGAAAGACAATGAAGTTGGAAACTCATCTTATTGCAAGAAGGTACGAAATCCATTGATTGTAAATGAGTATTTAAAACCGTGAGGAATTTGAAGGGTAGGTATTGTGGAGATATATAAGGCTCGTCTTGTTGCAAATAACTTTATTCAAAAGGAATGCATTAACTTTAAAGACTTTCTCTCTGATTTCTACGAAAGACTCTTTTAGGACTATCATGACAATTGTGATACATTTTGATCTTAAGTTACATCAAATGATTTACAAATAAAAATAAAATAAAATCTATGGGCTTAACCAAGCTTCTTGTCGATGATATCACAAAATTCATCAAATAATTATCTCATTTGCTTTTGAGATAAATGTAGTTGATGGTTGTGTATATCAAAAGTTCAGTGGGAGTAAGTATATTTTTTGGTATTATATGTCGTTGACATACTGATTGCTTGCAATGATATAGGTTTATTGCACAAAATTAAAAGATTTTTATCATGAACTTTTGAAATAAAAGATTTTGTTGACGCCTCTTTTGTATCAGGAATACAGATACTCCAGGATTGTTCTTTGCGTATTTTTTAATATATCGACAATGTTCTTAAGAGATTTGGGATGCATGATAGTAAACCAGGTGAGACTCTTATTACTAAGAGAGATAAATTTAGTCTCAATCAATACCCTAAGGATAAATTTAAAGAAAAGAAAATACAGAAAATTCTCCATACTTCAGCAGTTGGAAGTTTAATATATACTTATGTTTGTACACATTCGGATATAACATTCATTATTGGAATGTTGAGCAGATATTTAAATAATTCTAGGATGAATATTTGAAAAGCAGCCAAACGGGTTATTCAATATCTATAGAGAACTAAGGATTACTTGACCACATACAGGAAATCAAACCAATTGGAGATCACTGGATATTCTAATTTAGATCATGAAATATGACTGTGAAATTTTTCCACCAGACTGCACATTTTGGACGGAGCTGAAAGACCACTTAAGTTATTATATGACAATAGTAGTTTTGATTTCCAATAGGAGTTCGATGGTGTCAAATTTTATAGACATGAAGTTCCTAATTATTAAGGAAAGAATTCAAAGTGGTCAGGTTTTATAGAACATATTAGGACGAACTCCATAATTGCAAATCTGTTTACTAAAGGGCTACCATCCAAGGTCTTTCATGAGCATGTTGTTCATATGGGTATTGCATCTTTTGATGATATGAGAGTTTAGTAGAAGCTTGTATTTACTCATTGTCTGATTCAGACACATCTTATTCTTATAAATATTTAGGTTATTATACAAAAATAAAGTGCTCATTTCAATTTCATTCAGATTAAAGTTTTGGTTTGATCTCATTAAAAAATAAGGTAGGACCAGTTGAAAATAGACATATTTGGATCACATTACATATAATTTCCATGTTACATATCCAAACTTGATCTATGTCATTTGATTGTATTGATATACATGACTATTGATAGTTTTAGTTATGATATTTGTAATGAATATTGTTTTGATCCTATATTTATATAATAAATGGATGAGATTGTTCGGAGATTTTGGTTATGATATCAAAAGTTTTGCTGTCATAAAGTTATGCACCTTTATAAGGTAACATATGTGGGCCTGTAGGAGATTTTTGGGGTTTTTAATGTCATGTGGGTCTACATATATAATTAATTGTATATAAATGCTATCTTATGATTAAGCCAAGTTAAAGTGATCTAATAAAGAATTAAAGTTATGGGCTTTGGACATTTAATTAAAGTATGGGGCTAAATATGTGTAGAAATTGGATCCATTAAGGTTAAATTTGATGATGGATTCCATATATGAAAATATAAATAGGATCATAGTCTTCAATTAATATGTGATTATCATTCTTTGCATCATCACATCAACATAAGAATACAAAAGAAGATCCATTGAAGAGAAAGATCTAAAACCCACAATTAAGATCAATAATCAAGAAGAAGGTACTGAAGCAATCAAGATTACAGAGCAAGAAACCAAAGTCAAGAACAAAAATTCAAGAATCAAAACAATTAAGGCATGTTCAGCATTTAATAATTCTTTTTGTGATTTGATTGGAGGATCTTGACAGTAAAATAATTAGGTTCAAGTTCTTAAGAATTAAAGTTTTAATAAATTTAACAATGATTTCACGGCAAATTAACTATATTCTAAATAAGACTCGATCCTATTTCTAGTAGAATTCATATGCAAAATAATGTATTCAATCACACGACTATTAATAATATTGCACAAGTTATACATGTTATTCTTAACATTTTATCCCTGTGTTAATCATGCATTGTTCTACTTATTGTGAGTCTCCCAACATTATAATAAGCAACTAATTATCAAAATGATGCGAGCATTTAAAAAATGCAGCGAGCATGCAAGATTAATTAAAAAAATAAGAATTATCAAACCACTTGTATTTGAATTAAATATAAATAAATATATGAATCATCTTCATCCAATTCAAATAAGGATTTAGCATAGCATGATTTTTATAATGTTACACGTCCAAATTGAGTTCTAAAAGAGTTTCAGTTGAATAAGAAAAATTGTCTTTTGTCTGGCCCGAAAAGTGCCCATGCTCTCCATTATGCATGCGTGGGCTTCATCTTCTTCTCTCGCCTTCTATATGAATAGTCGGTGCATGCGCACTAGCATGGGTGGTGCGAGCACACTACTTGAACTTTCTTCAAGCAAGTTGAGTCCTTCAACTTCTAATTTTATCCAATTCATGTAATCTTCAACCATTGTTTTGTGATTTAAATCAACTATTGAATATTTACAATATAGTCTCCGAACTTTGAAAATCCTTCTTTTACGCCAAATTTCGTTCATTTATTCTAATTTCACTTCCAATCATTGAGTTATTTCTAACAAACTATATATACATGAGATTAGGCTATAATTTATTAAAAGTAATACAAAATGTCTTAATATATTGGACTAGAAACGTGTACAAAGTACACTTATCAAACACTCCCAAACTTGAAATTTTTGGAGCTAGATGATCCACTAGCTATATTCTTTCCTTTTATCCAGTGTGGATTTATGTGTTTTCAATTGTCATGTTCCTACAAAATAAACAAAAATTAAGTATTAATAATGTGAAATAATTCATATTAAATTCAAACACATCAAATCTTATAGGACGTGGAGATGAAGATACCTAAACTACTAAAAAGGAAAGAAAATTGGTTTTCCTCCCAATAAGGGCATGTTTAAAGTCGTTAGCTTTACTTTGTTTTTTTTTTGGATATTCATGGTGGTTGAAAAAGGGAATCTCTAGCCTTTCAACGCCTGTAGTGACATATGTTTCTTGATTCAACTTTGGCCCTCCAAAATTTATGATTTTCACAATGGTCTGTAATTGTTCTAACTAGTCCATCAATTTTTATTTTTTTTGTAGGGATGACTTGCATAATCATCATTTTTTTCATGATCAATTCTTTTGCATTCCTCAAGAGTATTCATGGTGAAATTTTGTTGTTTGTCTTCTATCCTCAAGGATGATGAAATTAGCTAGAAAGATGAAATCTTTAGCTTTAATGAGCATATTCTCAACCATTTCAAGAGGATGTGTGATTGACATGTCGCCAATTGTAAAATTACTGAAATTTCATTTGGCTCATTCAAACCTAATCTCCTGTAAATATGTAATGGCATTAGATTAATACTTACTCCATAATCAATTAAAGCATTAATATTTTGTGAATTTCCTATAGAGCAATGCAGATTGAGACTCACTAGATCTTTTAGCTTATGGGGGAACTTGTGTTGTAGGATTGCACTGTACTCTTCAGATAACGCTATTGTTTTATGTTCTGGCAACTTTCTCTCCTTGGTCAACATCTTTTTTAGAAACTTTGTATAATTTGGAATTTGTAATATTGTGTGAATGAAAGAAATATTGACATGAAGTTATCTAAGGGCATCCAAGAACTTTTTGAACTATTTTTCCAATTTATTGTTTTTTAACCTTTGAGGGAATGGGACTGAAAGTATGTGTTTATTGACAAGAACAATTGCTTTAACCTGTAGACTTTCTGATTTGACTAAACTTTGTTGATTCTTTAGACTAAGTCACTTGTTCCTTGCCCATGGTAAGTACATGACTCCTCAAACCCTTTCCTTTTTATATTAATTTCTAGTAGTTGAACTCCATTTGTCGTTGTAATGGCCTGAACCTAATCTTTTTTGGCAGCTTTTGAAGCCTTTGAGAGAATGAGATAGGAGACAGGTAAGCTTATAGGCTTAGCGAACTTGAATGATGGTGTGTCAACCATTTCATAATCCACATTTCTAATAGCTAACAACTGTTCCCGTAAGTTATTTTTTGTATCACTTGACAAGGTACCTTATGTTCATTTGGACAACACAACCATTATCTAGCCTTTCTGATTTTCCAAAATTTTAATATATTGAACCATAGGGTGACTTCTTTTTTTGTTGTTGCTAAAATTCGGGTGGGTTGTCCTGAATTTGATTTTCTTAATTCTAATTATTAGCCCATGGGAAGCTTGGATGATTTATCCAATCTGAATTATATGTGTTGGACTTAGGATTGTTTAGTTGCCTAAGGAAATTCTCTTTATATTGTACCTTTTCAAACTTATATATATGAGTGGAAGCCAGAGGACAACTTTTGGTTGTATGATTTGCCTCTCAGCTTTCATAGACTGGTATAGGATGTTGCACCATGCACACTGTCTTAGTGAGATTGTCCAGCTTCTTTCTTAATACCTCCATCATGTTTGTTAAAGTTGTTATTCCATCTATATTGTGCATCCCTACTATCTTTCTATGAGTGTCACTGTCATATGGCCAGATAGATTGATTTTATGCTATTCTTTTATATAGCTCATTCTCTGACTATGTGGATGTCCATTACTGATCCTCTCGCTGAAGTGTCGACCATGTTATGGTATTCAGAATGCAAGCCTAGATAGAAAAGTTAGATATAGGCTTGTTTAGGAATGTCAAGGTTCAGACATTTTTTGAAATAGTCCTTGAATCTTTCTCATGCTTCTAGATAGCTATTGAAATGTTTTTTTTGCTTGAAAGTGTGTATCTCATTCCTAATTTGGTGAAATCGAGATGGCGAAAAGAATTTCATTATAAATTTTCGCATCATGTCATTCCACTAGACAATGCTCTTGGTAGGTAGAGAATGTAACAAATTTATTGCGATATTCTTCAAGGTGTGAGGGAATAGCTGCATTCGAAAGGTATCGACAAAAATTTCTTCATGGCTAATGAACTCCCAAAGCATCCGAAAAGCATGAATCTGCCCATGTGGATTCCCATTTACTTTTTCAAAAAACTTGATGTTTCTGGAATAGATTGATGACATTTGATCGAAGATGGAAGTTAGCCTGCCTAAAAGGAGGATAAATAATAGTCAGTTGCATAGGAAGTGGAACGGGAATCACATAATCCCCTACTAATACTACGCCATCGTTCGTAATTGCTCTTGGTGATTTTCACGTTAAGTCATCTCTGTTTTCCTTTCTCTTGCTACTGTTCTCTTTTGCATTGTCGGAAAGTGTTTTCGATTTCAATATCGTTTGATTTCATTAGAATCTTGCATAAACTGCTAGATAACCCTGAAAAAAACCAAACAAGAGAGAAATCAGGTGCAGAAAAAAAATTAAGAATATAAATTAATAAACTTAAATTAAATATTTTATTCACTAACAACAGTGCCAAAAACTTGTTCGAATAAATCTCGCAAGCGTGCCAAGTAATTGACAAATAATACATGGTGAGATGAGTATCGTCCCATATATAATTAAATTTTAATTTTAGTGTACGAGTTCTCTATCGAATTTGAATTGTTGTAAAACAAAATATTAATGTTTTGTAATGATTTTAAGATGTATGTAAAGAAGTTGGTTGTAAATTTATATGGAATGAGTGTATTGGAACTCAGAATTTGGCTATTAATATCTATTTCCAATTTTCAACTATATAATTTAGTGTTATTCATGCTTTCATGACAATCACAATCCTATTGTATTTAACTTTCTTTTTCAAGATAAGTTAACTCTATTCTAAATACGACATGATCATATTCATAGTCCAAATTTATATGCAAAATAATGCTTTCAATTATACGATTATCAATAAAATTGAACACGATATACATGTTAATTCTAACATCTATTTCTCACATATTAATCATGAAGTCTTCTACTTATTGTGAGCCTTCCAGCATTTAAACATTTAAATAATCCAATAAACATGCAAGATTAATCAAGAAACACAAGAATTACTAGACTACTTGTCTTTGAATTAAAATCATGCTAACACAAACAACGATTTAGTCTAGCATGATTTCTATAATAATACGAGAAAAATAATGAATAGATATCACCCAAAACATAAACGAATGCAAAATATCTTGTTCATCAATTTCATGCTCGAAATTTTCAAGTTCTTGGTTTAATTAGCCTTCAATTCTTACTAGGTTGATCTTCTCTCCCAAAATTGTATGAATTGGTCTCTCGTTCTTCAATAATTTTATGATATGGATGTGAATTAAGAGGCTAGAAGAGATCTCTTGATGTTCAGCCCTCGTTATGTATTTATAGTCATCGAAAATTAGGTAAAAAAATACATCCAAATTAGGTTTCAAATGAGTTTCAGTTGAATAAGGAAGTTGTCTCCATCTGGCCCAGAAAGTGCCCATGTGCGTGCAGGTTTCTCCATTGCACACGAATGGGCTTCATCTTTTGCGGTTGGCTTCTGCATGAATGGTCGGTGCGTGCGCACCAACTAAAGTTTTGGAGACTAACATTTCGGTCCCCAAACTTTCATCATTCGTTCAATTGAGTCATTTCTTCAAGCAACTTGAGTCCTTAGGCTTTTATATTCATCCAATTGACCCATCTAATCTTTAATAATTGTTTTGTGGCTTGAATCAACTATTGAATATTTATAATTTGATCTTTGAACTTCAAAAATCCTTTACTTTTCCCTGATTTTCATTTCTTTAATCCAATTTCACTTCCAATCATTGAGTTGTTCCTAACAAATGATAAATATACGATATTAGACTATAATTTATCAAAAGTGACACAAAATATTCTAATTTAACGGCCTTGATAAGTGTATAAAATACACTTATTTTATGCACTTATTAAGTATCACTAGTTTTTGGAAGGGAGGAATCTAGATCCCATTAGATTCGATCTTAAAGCCAAGCGCGCATCTGTTCCGCCATCTGGGACGACTCCAAATCCAATTAGGTTGGATGGAAGTTGATTCTTGTTTTACATATATCTTTTTGGACAATTTATTTATTTATTTGGATCAATTGTATTAATAAAGTGAAATTATTTTTAACGGTATTTAAAATTTCATCCGTTGGCTAGTAAAATACCAGTGGAGGTTTGGAGAGATAAAGAGTAAAATCTTTCACAATTGAAAGTGTTTGGTTATAATTCTGTAATGCCAGGTGCTTATTTCTCGTAATTAACATGTCTTAATATTTCATTTGTAATTTAATTATTTTCCTCATGACTAACTATATTCTTACAAAGGAATTTACCTTGTACGCCACAGACGATCGACAAACCTATTGATTTAATTATGATACGTTTATAATTTTACCAAGTTCAAATTTAATTATATAATATATTTAGATTATTATGTACTTATTACTACTTACTAGTCTTGTTTTTGGATTTAGCCTAGACATCATG
>CAIGRB010007678.1:28406-58121 GCA_903798255.1 Fraxinus quadrangulata | reverse complement strand
TCTTACAAGATCTATCAAGATAAGGACAGATGAACCAGAAGATACTACCCCTTTAACTCCGAAAGAAGAAGAATATAAACAATTTACAAAGATTATTTATGGACTCAAATCCTCAGATCCATATTATATATCACCAGGAGATCATATCTACCAAAAATGAATAATTGTCAAAGGAGCAGATCCATTAACAGTCAAGATGGCAACAGACTTTGGATATACTGGTTTAATTTACCTCGATACAACATTAAAAGAAATTGAGAGATTTAATGATATTTTGAAAAGTCAAGTTTTCCAATTTGCACAAAATAGACCCATATATAAGAAATTCCATTCTTTTAAGTCCAGAAGTTAAAGATGGAATATATTACCTAGCAGAACATATAATTACAATTGGACATGTTGGACGAAATTTTCAAATGGATGTAGGAGAAGGGGATAAGCCAATGCCAACTTTTTCCAGGATATGGATAAAAAATAGGAGAGTACTGAGATATAAAGTTTTATGCAATATGGCAAAAAATCTGTATGAAAAGAAGTTCAGATGCATATGTCAGTATAATGGATGGACACTTTTAGCAAATGATGGAAAGAAAAAATCAGAAATATTAAAAGAATACATCAATAAGTTTGATACCCATCAGATATGAGGAATCATTTCAACCATTAAAAGAGCATGCGAGGCAAGAAATTGTCCCACATGCAGACAAAAATAAAAGAATGGACCAACCACTATGGAAGGAATCTTGCTAGCTCCAAATGAAGACACTGCAAGCAAGACTAATGCACATTTAATAATGGATGCCACTATGTAAATTATTGAGTATTGCGTAAGCAATGATATAAGAGGTAATATTTTAAGTCTCATGTAGTTGTATAAATAGAGACATTTGGATTAGATGGAATTCAGAATCACTTGGGCACTCAAACTCTGAGATAACCAAGAAATTTATGTCCTTGAAATTTATTCTTAGAAGTGATACAGTGAAGAGCAAATAGCTGAAATTGCAGTTATTTCATGAAGACAGAAGGCCGTTGAAGGGAGTTGGTTGCAGATTCAGAGCTCAGAACGTCACTCATTTTTTAGAATAAGAAACCAAATCAAAGCTAAGGTAAGGCTACTAGTTTTTGCTAAAATTAGAATGAATTTTTTTAAGATCTTAAAAGAATCGCAGAGATTATTATGATTATGTTTTGTTTAAAATCATATCTTAATCATGTTTATATGTTTTGATATCACTACGTTAATATCATGTCAGGATATACTATTAAAGATTTAGATAATTTGTTAGAAAAAATAAAAGATATTATTCATAGATCAGAAAATACCGACATAGGATCTGAAGAATATAATAAATTCGATGAAAAACTTGAATAATATGTAAAAGCTTATACTAATATGATAGATCATATGATGTAACTATATAACGAAATTCAAAATAAGAGATATGATTAATTTATAAAATATTATAAAGGTTATGTGATGTTTAATTCTTAACATACCTCCTATCAATCTCACACATCCACAGTCCCGTTCAAGCAGCTGAGAGATTCGCCAATTATTTTACAAATGAAGCTGAAGATCAACAAAGCCAGCGATCTCAGTTCTATCTCTGTTCTTCCTCCTCACTCTAGGTTCGACTATACATGTAAATCAACACTAATTTACATTGCATATAAGTAATTCGAGTTTAAAACAATTTTGTCCAAGTAAATTACGCAAAATTATTCAAAACAGAATAATGCACTATTATACTACAGAAACAATTGAAACTTTTATATGAGCATAACAGTAAACGTACATGCTTTTACATTTTCGAGTCTGTGCGTGTAAGATTGTCGGTTTAATTTTGAAACAGAAAGGATTTTTCTAATTTTTTTGGCGTTGTAATGAATTGAAAAGGAGATCAAATGCATGGCCAAGTGGTCCAGAGTCTTCATCCGTTTTTGGGAAAAGCCAAGCCCCAATGCAGCTGAGATCGCAGCAGCAGCTACAACAATCACAGCAGTCATTTTCGCAGGGAGTTTCATCTCAGCATGGATTGTTCTCTCCGTTCTCGCAAAATTCTCAAGAGGAGGCCCTAACAAACGAACTGGTATATGTCGAGTTTATATACAACCTACAAACATGCAAACATAAGTGACTGAAAATTCGGTGATACTTGGATCTGAAAATTTAATGAGATAGTTGAAGGATATCAAATTTTCTAGTTTATTTTTGTCAATTAGAGATAAAAGTGCTTGTGTTATTGTTCCTGATGGTAATTCCCTGTATAAATTTGAAATGATATACTTAAAAAATGATGTAGATTTAGTTTTCATTTATTTGTGTTCTAAAGCTACAGTTTTTCTAATGCAATTTTCTGGAATCATTATTGTGAAGGGAACATTATGAGATTTATCAAGTTCTGTGTTCATCGGATTGTCTCATCTTTTCATTTCTGCTTTCGTATGCCAAAAGTTGAATGCTTTTGTATTGGTGCTTATTTATAAGGTGAAATACGGTGTACCTGCACTGACTGTCTAGAGGACTAAAATAATTCTGAAATTACAGTTTCATTTTAACTTTTAGGCAGAATTTCTTCTCTCTTCAGTCAGGACCACATGGGAGAAAAATATTTTGAATGCATATTCTTGACGATGTCACTCGTGGAAATTTAATGTTCCAATTGAATACACGTCACGAGCAGTAAATGTTCTTCCAACTCAACACATGTTCTTTAACTTCGTAATAAAGAGAGACTAAGAGAAAGAAAACAACACACCGTATTTGACTCTTCTTTCTTGGTTCATCTCCTGCAGTCTAGCTTACCCGTGTTTATTTTTCACAAATAGAGATTAGTATCACAAGAAAGAGAGAATTCAGTGAAGAGGAATTATATTTTACCTCCAACCAATTGCACACGAGAAGAGAGTCAAATGCAGATATCAAGATCTTCCAGCAATTTAATGCGCAAGTGGTCTGTACCAGAGTACAAATGTATGTTTACTATTTTTAGAGATTCTCAATAGCTAATATCAACTTGTTCGCGACTTTCAGCCTGAATTATTAGATTCCTTAAAAAGTTCAGAGTTGAAACTATAAAATACCCAATGGTTATCCATTGTGTAGAATTTTTCGTTTGTACTAAACGAATTAGTATATCTGGAAATGCAAGTCATTGAACTAAGCTTCAAGTGGATTTTGCACAAGCAGGTCAAACCAATGAAGAGATTGAGCACAGAATTGGAATGGTGGAAACTTTGTTAAGCAGGTTTGGGATGATTTTGGAATGTGTTCAGAGTGACATCATGCAAGTTAACAAGGGCACAATGCCTAATGGATATTTTTATCAATAGGACAATGCCTCAGATATGAAAATGTCGGGATAAGAGTAGTAGCATGCATAAAAAAGAGAAGAAAAACCTGAAACAGTTTGACATTCTGTCTTTTATAAATTGAGTCGTGACAAATCTTTTTTTTCTAATGGTCGCTCAGTGGATAGCATACGGGAGAAGTTGATTGTTCATGATGACTCACTGCAGTTAATGGTAACTCTACCTTAGCCCACCTATTAGATATCCTCTCTTGGTATAACTGTGTTATAGATGTCAAAAGATGTTTTCTGATTTAAGTATATGGCAACCAGAATAAAGGACAAGAAGATATCAAAGCTGGTGTTGGTGGCGGCTTGAAATCTCTGTCTGATCAACTCAAGAAGAATACAAATCAAGAGAATGTTAAGGAGATCTTCTCAATGATTTCAGCTCTATCAGAGAAATTTGACACTCAGATCATGAAACTAAAAAGTGAATTACAGGCATGTAAATTATTTAATTGGATGTAGCTTGCAGTTGAGAATACTGGAGGACCTGTTTGTACGATCTTTAGTGGAAATCTGAGAGATTTGTATCGAGACAGCTATTTGTGCCAGCAGGTTTTCTTGAGTATTTATATTTCAACTCCTTGTAGGCAATGGCTTGCAGCATGAAGATTTCTACAAAAAAACAAGCAACTTCTCCAATCTATGCTCCAAATGTACTTCTTCTACCTATGAGAAAGAGAATTACTGGCATTATAAGTGTTTTAGGTATCTTGAAGAATGTTACCAGAACCATTTCTTATTTACTAAATTTGTAGGGTGTAAGCTGTTGTGCCCCCTCTCTGGAAGTGCAGCTTCCAAAGAGGTATGTTCTCAAGAATTTAAGTTGCGTATTCTACATCTTCACAGTGCAATGAGCCCTGTTAGATGCGTTATGTTCCAGAACTCCATGTTCTAAACCTCTTCAGCATTTGATATATGTGGTTCTTTCACAGGAAC
The DNA here is from genome assembly GCA_903798255.1 of Fraxinus quadrangulata. NCBI lineage: Eukaryota > Viridiplantae > Streptophyta > Magnoliopsida > Lamiales > Oleaceae > Fraxinus > Fraxinus quadrangulata. The sequence goes on along the minus strand of CAIGRB010007678.1, from coordinate 53,823 downwards.
TTTATGAAACAAGTTCTTTTTTTTTTTTTCTAAAATTAAAATTACCATTAGAATTGTAATAGATGGCTTTTAGATAACTATATACATGCCAGCATTCTTGACTTTGAAGAATTTTAAGCAGAGCAAAACCATAAATCTGAGGACTGTTGTGTCATTGCCAGTTCCACAAGCTTCAAGGACTGTTGTCCATTTTACTTTTATCCAGAAGAATTGAAAGTCTTATTTTCCTTATCATAAAACTCTGGTTCCTGCACCAAATTTTTACCCTTTTTCTTTCCTTTCTGAATGGTTACATAACACTTCTTTTTGTAGGATGTTCCTACACATCTAGATTTTTTAAGTCATAGGTAATCAAGAACCTGTTAGCTTATGTATGTATGAATTGAATTAATTCATGAAATGTTCCCATCCCTCCAACAGGCTTTTCCAATTCTATTTTTATTATGGAATGTTTACTGTCAAAATAAGAATGATCTATTACGCTTTGAGCTACATGTTTTGCATGTAAAGGCTAAAACAATGGATTTAATTTCTTTATCAAGAAATGAATGTTAAATGGCAATGATGAACTGAAAGTAAGTGGTCAGGTACAGCTGAATTCCATTTTTCGAACTAAATGCTTTGTGACTTAGTATCTGCTCATTATAAATTTATAAAATATTCTTATGCTACATCATTTTGTTTCGGTTTTATGATAGCTTCCTTTAGACAAAGAGTTTTTGTTTATGTCCTGTACTGACCTTGCGGTAAATAATCAATCTTCAGATGAGCTTTGAGTTCTTTTTGCCAAGGTTTGTCTCAGTAACTAGAATGTATTTCTTGCTCTAGTGCGAAAACGCATTCAAAAGTACAGCAAGCAACTTTGTCACCAAAGATTGAAACGGGAGGATGGACATCAGTAAAACACAAACAACCAACTTCGGAATGTGGAAGTCTCAATAAGAGGTGTAACAAGATAAAAGTGTCGCCCACTCAACTGGTAGCTTTTAGTGGCCTTCTCTTCTTTTCCTCTTCATGATATTTTTATGGTCTGTCTCAATATATATCTACAAGCTTGTGTAACATGAAACAGAAATCCAGCAAAAAAATAAGATATGCTCTGATAGAACTGTAAGATTTTCAATCTACTCAATTCAGTGATAATTCTCCACACATCTTTTTATAGAATTATGCAACTATATATACACATGCTTTATAATATATTTCTAGTAAGGTTGCTATCTATGTGGCTACAATTTTATAATGTTTACAGAAAGCGGCAGCCTTGATTTTAGTAATATGTGTTGAATAGAGCAGATTACACGTGAAGGTGCTGCCATTATTTTAGCATAGGAATAATTTGTCTTGACTGGAGCTTGATTAGTGCAGCCTTGATTTACACATGCAGTCTAAGAATCAGCTTTGTTGATTGGTGCTATCATCCTTAACATGCTCTAGTTTTAACATGTTGAAATGACTAGTTGCTTGGGTGTCGATGTCAATAATCTTCTCTATATGCATGACTGTAAAATTTAAATCTTTATGATTGACAAGAAATCCCTTTCCTAGGTAATATTGAATGGCTATTTATGCAGGTTCAGGAATGCAGAGTAGTCATTGAATCAGATGAGGAAGTTGATGGAGGTTTTTCCTGCTTACTTGAAGAAAGGGGAACATGTAACTTCGGTATGGTTATTTGCTGGTACTGATTTGAGATGTTCTTTGTGTTAATTGCAGTTTTGGACCCTATATTTAACCATATATTACATTCAGAACAACATTTTGGTTGTCCGAATATATCCCTTTCTGGATTCAATTAATAGGTGTTCCCAAAAAGGTAAATGGATATCATGTGTGATTTCAGAAACCAGAATGAAACTTTTACTAGGAAAATCTTTATTAAAAACACATTTTAGGATCAGTGACCAGAATTGATCAATTCCAAATTTTCAGTTACATATCCAAGGAAAATTTGGAGCGGATACTGAGGAAAGCAAGGAGAAAGAGAAAATACTGCAATACCATCATCATAAACTAAAGGTATATTTTCATCTCAGTTTCTTGTATTTTTGCTCTGAGCCTTTTAATTTGATCAAGGAACTACTTCATGTCCATGCTCCGTGTGAATTAGCATCTCAATTATGCTCTATGTTAGACACATTGAGCTTTATTTTGTACAGTGGTTGATGGCACCTTGTCATATGGATGAGTAGCCATATAATAAGTAGTTATCTTAATGGCATTCAGAATTATACTGCTTAATCTATAGAATAAGGGATGATAGATGTCAAAAATTTCATTCTTCGATTGGACTTGTTCACTTGCTTTCCAAGTTTGTCTTTCTTGCCATTGTCCCTATTTTGGCGGAAATTTATTCTAGTTTAGGAAGTCATTCATCACCGCATTATATGTCTTGACTACTCATCATGACCCGCCCCCACCTTCTCAAGTAGTGCACTATTGTTGATTGAAGAGAATCAACCAAAGGCAAGAATGTAACTATTTCTTCTCCTTAACTATAGAAGACGGAAGACGGTTTTCCACTGGCAAATCAATTGGTCTAGCTTAATTAGGAGCAGAAACAATAAAAATACACTTATTTATCGCATACATTAGGTGGACTTGTTAAGCACAACTTAGAAACGAGTATTGGCTTCCATAAAGTTTATTAAAGTAAGTTTTTCTTAATTACTAGCCCTAAGTAAAATACATTTAAGCATTGAAGTTGTTGCGGTGTTTTACGATTATCGAATTGCTTATAAATGAGTGAAGTATTCAGCATTTCCGTGATATGGATTTGCAGTTCCTTCTGGAAGAAGTGGTTCAATGCGTTCTATTTTCATGGAACATGAAGTCTAATGAGCCAAAGATAGTCTCTCTTGATTTCTTCATTTCATAAGGTGTTCAATTTTTGGGTTCGGCCACTACCACTTGTTTATTTGTACCCCCATCATATTGTAATAACATTTACACAAGTTGGTGTTCTTGAGGAATGTCTATCTATGGTTGAACTCTTTATAAAATTAATTTCACGTATTGAAAAATCTGGAAATTCTACTTCCTTCGACTTTGACGACAATTATGATTTTAACGGAGTAGAGCTTACTACATTGGCCTTCCTTTTTTGTAGATTCGAGGAATTGCTGTAAAAGAAGTCACCAATGGTTTATATATATCTATCTCATTGGTCGAGTCTCGTCTGCCTTACAATGGAAGCATGAACCGATGTTGAATGTATAAATAAAAATTAAAGATGTCACCAATGGTTTATATATAGAACCATGTTAGAGTTAGAGCATCGGTTCACAATTTTTTTCACAGCCTCTCATATGGGGTTGGGGCCCACAATTGCGGGCCCCGCTCTCATGTGGCTCACAATCGCGGGCCCCACCCTCATGTGAGGGGGTTGTGAAAAAAACTATCAACCAAAGTTGTACATTCGGCTTTATTCTTATATATATATATCTATCTCATTGTGCTGTATTTGTTTCGTGAGGCTTGAGGTGAATTTTAAATTTTGAGTTCTTAAATCATAGCAAGTAATCAATTTTTTTTATTTATAAGGATTTTATGGAATTAAATTTATTAATTCAAAATCAATAATAAAGAGTCTGTTTGATGCACATTTTTTAGAGGAGAATGTATTTTTTTACGTGATATGGAATATATGGTTGAAAAAGAAGGAAAATTTATTGATTTGATAGAAAATATTATTTTATTGAAGAATATGTGGTAGAAAATGAGTAGAATAATGAAAATATAGTTCAAACAGGGGCAAAATAACAAAATGAAATATATATATATATTACGATCAAATAGTAATGTGAAAAGATTTTAAATGATTACTTAAATATAACTCGTCATGCGATTTTAAAGATAAAAATATTAATTAATTTTGAATAGTCGAGTTGTTCAATCATTTTTTTTAAAAAAATAAATAACATAATCAATCCATTCAATTTTTATTGTGACAAAATTGATTGGAGATAAATTTCAATTAATTTCAAGTTGAAGAAACTTCTTTCTGGTAATACAATTGTAATCGATATGATATTTGACTTACTTGTTTAACATTTAGCTGCTTTTCTAAATATTTCATTCCACAAGTACAAAATCAAATCAAAATTTTTGTTTTTATTCTACAATATGGTTGTAAAATATCTATGAAGGTAAATTTGTGAGGAAAAAAAAAGTATCCAATCAATCTATTAACAGAAAAGGAAAAAAATAAAAATAATCAATGATTATCAATGTTTCTAAATTAGCTATAGTGGGAAAAGATTTCCTTCCATTACATGTGTATGGTAAATACATTTCGCACTCATAATGAATTTAATTTTACATAAAATAGAAAATAAACTTCTTATCTACAAAAATGGTTAAATTTTNTATAGCATCTAATTAACACAAATTCACATTAATTAATAACTGATTATAGATCGAAAAAAGAAATTCAATCCCACACACAAATCAATGATCCGATCAACAAGATATTGAAAAAATATAATTGAATTAAGAGACAAAACTATACATTAATTAATTAAATATATCAGTCAATGCAGTTAAAAAAATAGGGTTAATAAATGATTGATCAACAAATATATGTGTAACGATGTATAAATATATACTGATGGGGGTGTTACACAATGGAATAAGTATTCCAAATCCATACACTAATTTTATGATTTATGATATCATTGTTGAAAAAGCCTAATTGTTTGGAGCAGCCGAACAAGAGTGAATGAGTATAAACGATAATGAGTTTTTAAAATAAAGAAGGAAGAAAAAAGAAAAATGGACCTCCTAAAGAGCTGGGCCTAAAGCGATAGCCTCTTAAATTTCTCATCATATCCGGCTATGCCTATTGTCTTCAACGGTTCAATCACTATACCTCTAAAAAGCTAAACTCAAAGTGTGTGGCGAGGGGATTGGATTAATTTATGTAATTTTTTAGCAATTTAACCTTTGAATAAAAGGCACGAAGGCATGAATCAACACATTTAGAATTGAATGATTCACTTTTAGCTGGCCCCAACGTTGCCGCTGGCATAACATACTCACTTCAATGTGCCCTGCATAAAGAAACTGGAGCACGATAAAATGTACAAAACGATGACTCACATTGATGAATAGTTTTACCGAATCCCTTGTCTATATGTTTACATTGTCATCAACAAATTTCGTTTAGAATCAACGTCTCATCTAAAGATTTATATGTATAGAATAAGGTACATTTTCAATATGCTTTGTTACGTACAGACTTAATTTTTTTTGTGCTCAATTTATATAAATGAGCGGCGATTTAACTTTAAATTATAACATTCGCTAGCTTCAATGTCATACTAAACCATTTTATTTACGAATTTAATCTGTCATTTTGAAGTCATCATTAGATGATAAAAGTAAATAAAAGAATGATTTTTGGGACTTTGGGTCCCTCCACGTTAAGTACTATTTCCCACCGCCCTATGCTCCTCTTTTGTCGTTTCAATAGTTCTTAGATCATTTTTTTTTTCAAAAAGGCTACTTATTCTTCGAAATCAAATGACATAAAATACGTGATTATGGTTGATTTAAAAGATTAGTGGTGATATTCTTTGAATTGAAAAAATGCCTTTGTTTATTTTTCTATAATCACATCAAACTAGTCAAATTAGCTGCATAAGACATAAACGAGGTATTTGTGTTTAATCATTAGCTAGTTACTTTATGCCATTTAAGAGCAAGAAACGAGGTTTTTTTTTTAAAGCCGGGTAAAAGGGTCAACAAACCTATGTCACTGTTTTTAATGGCTAGTTAGAATTTTATTTTGGTTTATAATTTTATTTCAATTCAAACTTTTCTTGTCGATGAGCGAATGATCGAGGGCAACGACATTTAAAGGCCAATGCACATACATTTCCCATTGATGGAGCTTTGACACTCGATACCTTATTTTTTATACTCATTTTAAAGTCGAAGTGATAATGATAAAAATCTTAAATATCGGAGCGACTGCGAATGTTGAACCACACTTAAGTATCATCAACGTTACTTATGATTTGTGTTGTTACATTGGACAAATTAAAAATTATGTTTCCACTTTATTATGACCTTTATAAATAAAAAGTGAAGATATTGTACATATTATATTTGCTTTGTTGAGAAGACTAGACTAGAATGCTTGGTAATATTGGTAATTAATGGGAAAACATATTGACCATCACCATGTGTTCGTTGATAAAAAGGTGGTACACCATGATTGAACTAGACATTGATGAGTACTCCCTTGGGGCCTTCTTCATTGTGAGAACATTTCACCATCCTCCACTTTCTGCGTAAATTGAGTTAAGTCGACTATTAACTTTTTTAGCATGAATTAGACACCTCTTTAGCTTTCTATATGATTTTAGACCGTTGACAAAAGCTTCATATATAATAGAGATAAGTTTTTCAAATGAGAAAATTCAAACTAACTAGAATCTTATTTTAATTCGTTAATCGAATTCGATATAAAATATACAAGTAGAACGAGTTAAATTAAGCAACTTTAGTCTCATATTTTAAATGTCAATATAAAATAAAGATATATATGTCAAAATAGTTGGATCAAACCAACCACTGCCGTAATATTTGGTTGGTCCTGGTTGCCCAAAAGTAATGTTATAAAATGAGTGTCTAGGTGCGATGCGCGACGGAAACTCCAAGTCAAGTGGCTGGCGCCTCATACGTGCCTAGGCGTAATTATTATCCTTTAAAAAAAAAAAAAATCACAAATGTCTTTAGCTAAAATTTAAAAACTGATTTACATTTGAAACTTATTTTTTTATTGAAAATTTATGAAAAAATATATAAAGTTTTTATAAATCCGTTTTAAATATTTGATAGGTATTATATTTAATTATTAGATGATTTTTTTGATTTATTAAAAATTAAAATAATATTAAAATAAGAAACGTCTTATTACGGTTTGTTACGCATATTCCTCGTCTAAGTTTGTCTAGTCTATAGCTTAGTCTCTACGCATTGCAATGCATTACGCTTTTTAGAGCACGGTCCAAAAGTGAGGTTTGTCACATGCCAAGTCGGACTTTTTAAATTTTATAGTTATACAAGCAAACTGTTTCACTCTTTATTTAACTGTTGTTTGAGCTCTATTTTTTCATCAAAATGTATTCTGGAATGGTGATTTGATCTTATTTTAACCATACATTTTTCAATAAAATAATATTATACGCAAATCCAAAATTTTTCTATATTTTTTAATCACACATTTTTCATCATAAACAGTAAACACTATTATAAAATGCATTTTTCGAAGAAAAAAATGGGGCTCAAACAAGCCCTAAGTATTTATTTGGTAGTGTTTATAATTGATGAGTCCTAGAGACACGAAATATGTGAATAATAAATGAATAGTAAGTTATTGATCATATTAAAAATGTAAATAAAGATTATATTTAGGCCTGTTTGATGTTACTAAAAATAAAAAACAATTTAGTAAATTTTGATAAGAGTTGATGAAATATGTAATTAAAATTTATGGATCTCATGAAATGTATGATTAAATTTAATTGTTGACTTTGATTTTTATCAAAATTTTGATTCATACCAAATAGGGGCTTAATTATATTTTAAGTTTTGCCAAACATGCTCTTAAGCAACAAATAATAAAATAATTTACTTCTAATTTTCAGTATTTTATTGAATTGGTTGGAAGCACGACATCCTACGAGTCAAATTATTTTATGACCTTTCTTCTTGATGTGCACATATGCCTAATCCTCGCGCGTTGCTACTTATCCAAAATTGATTGAAATCTTAAGCAAGAATAAACAAAACAATTGACTCTTTTGTGGGACGCATTCGGCGATCGGAATAATGATTACCTGTGAAGTACGAATAATTCAATTGATAAATGTTTACATTTAACAAATATATTAACACTCTATACCACGTTGAAAGTTTTACTTTAAGTAATATATATATATAGATGTAAATTTGATATTTTGTCCTCAGTAGATATGATAAAAACTTCACGTTGTTGATGGAGTGAGAGAGTCATAATTATAATTATCTAAATGTATGATTATTTTAGAATTTATGTTCTCTAAAAATGGAATGCCTCAATACTCTTTTTTTTTTTGATACCCAGGTGCCCCAACTTTGTCAGACTAAATTTTGGACCTCCAAGACCTTTGCCCCTAGAATTTTAGAAGAGTTAAATCGCAGGATATGCTTCAACTGGTTCCCAAGTTCCCCTCACCAACTGTTTACTTCTGCGCACAGAGGATCATCCTTCAAAGTGATTGTTCCATACCAAATAAATTTGGCCGTAAATTCCCACTAAAATTCGAACCCCCACCCTGCCGTCGAAAGCGAGACCTCAATACTCTTTTTTCTTCTATGCAAAGTTCTTTCCCTTCCCTGTTTTCTTGGATTGATGGTCCCACTTTTTTCTTCCTGCTTGCACAAACAGATGCCATATACTATATAATACTAAGGATTACTCCATTTCTACAATTATACATGCCAGCTTGGTTGATAATATATGAATTCTGGAAAAACTGTTTGTTTCATAAACAATTTGGTTTTACAATCAATGCTACATGTACATAATTTATTATATATAATCTTTTATCTACACTCACAAGAGAGCGTGGAATCACATTTTTGAGGTTTTTTTATTCATGCGAATCCCACGTACACGTGAGAAGACGTAACATTTTCGATAAAAAAAAATTATGTACAAATAGACTAATTCTTGTTTGTCAATGTCACGTCATGTGTTGTACACCAGATTGTAATACCAATCTTCTCCCCAAACCCCAAAACCTCTCTCTCACACACAAGCACAAAAGACACGCACTACCACTTTTTCTTCCCTCTTTTGTTTTTCAATGTTTCAGTCTTTAATGGCTGCCCCACACCTAAATTTTTTGCTTCATATTAGCAAGTGGGTTGGACATGTTTTCTCCTATGAATCTCTCTTTTTGGCCGGTTTTTTTCTTCAATTGTATTTTAAGTTTTCAACAATTTGTAATCAATCCTCTTTCATCCCGAGAAAAGGCGGAAGGTAGTCTAGCGGATCAGACTACTGCCGCACGGTGTCCCTTTCTGTGCTAAGAAGAAAGGCAACCCGTAACACTAGGGGCGATGCGCGGCGGAAACTCCGAGTCAAGTGGCTGGCGCCTCATACGTGCCTAGGCGTAATTATTATCCTTTAAAAAAAAAAAAATCACAAATCTTTTTAGCTAAAATTTAAAAACTGATTTACATTTGAAACTTATCTTTTTATTGGAAATTTATGAAAAAATATATAAAGTTTTTATAAATCCGTTTTAAATATTTGATAGGTATTATATTTAATTATTAGATGATTTTTTTTGATTTATTAAAAATTAAAATAATATTAAAATAAGAAACGTCTTATTACGGTTTGTTACGCATATTCCTCGCCTAAGCTTGTCTAGTCCATAGCTTAGTCTCCACGCATTGCAATGCATTACGCTTTTTAGAGCATGGTCCAAAAGTGAGGTTTGTCACATACCAAGTCGGACTTTTTTAATTTTATAGTTATACAAACAAACTGTTTCACTCTTTATTTAGCCGTTGTTTTAGCTCCATTTTTTCATCAAAATGTATTCTGGAATGGTGATTTGATCTTATTTCAATCGTACATTTTTCAATAAAATAATATTATATGCAAATCCAAAATTTTTCTATATTTTTTAATCACACATTTTCCATCATAAACAGTAAACACTATTATAAAATGCATTTTTCGAAGAAAAAAATGGGGCTCAAACAAGCCCTAAGTATTTATTTGGTAGTGCTTATAATTGATGAGTCCTACAGATACGAAATATGCGAATAATAAATGAATAGTAAGTTATTGATCATATTAAAAATGTAAATAAAGATTATATTTAGCCTTGTTTGATGTAGCTAAAAATAAAAAAATAATTTAGTAAATTTTGATAAGAGTTGATGAAATATGTAGTTAAAATTTATGGATCTCATGAAATGTATGATTAAATTTAATTGTTGATTTTGATTTTTATCAAAATTATGATTCATACCAAATAGGGGCTTAATTATATTTTAAGTTTTGCCAAACATGCTCTTAAGCAACAAATAATAAAATAATTTACTTCTAATTTTCAGTATTCTATTGAATTGGTTGGAAGCACGACATCCTACGAGTCAAATTATTTTATGACCTTTCTTCTCTTATTGATGTGCACATATGCCTAATCCTCGCGCGTTGCTACTTATCCAAAATTGATTGAAATCTTAAGCAAGAATAAACAAAACAATTGACTCTTCTGTGAAGAGTAAAGTGGGACGCATTCGGCGATCGGAATAATGATTATTTGTGAAGTAAGAATAATTCAATTGATAAATTATTCACATTTAACAAATATATTAACACACTATACCACGTTGAAAGTTTTACTTTACGTAATATATATAGATATAAATTTGATATCTTGTTCTCAGTAGATATGATAAAAATTTCACGTTGCTGATGTAGGGAGAGAATCGTAAGTATAATTCTCGAAATGTATGATTATTCTAGAATTTATGTTCAGAATGCCTCGATACTCTTTTTTCTTGGATGGAAAGTTCTTTCCCTTCCCTGTTTTCTTGGATTGATGGTCCCACTTTTTCCTTCCTGCTTGCACAAACAGATGCCATATACTATATAATATTAAGGATTACCCCCATTTGTACAATTATACATTGGTTGATAATATATGAATTATCGAAAAATTATTTGTTTCATAAACAATTTGTTTTACGAACAATACTACATATACATAATTTTTTACCTATACTTAATAGAGTGTGTGGACCATATTTTTGAGAGTTTTTTATTCACGCTCATTTCGCGTACATGTAAGAGGGTGTAACAATTTCGATATGGAAAATTATGTACAAATTGTTTTTCAATGTCACTGATGTGTTGTACACCAGATTGTAATACCAATCTTCTCCCCAAACCCCAAAACCTCTCTCTCACACACAAGCAAAAAAGACACGCACTACCACTTTTTCTTCCCTCTTTTGTTTTTCAATGTTTCAGTCTTTAATGGCTGCCCCACACCTAAATTTTTTGCTTCATATTAGCAAGTGGGTTGGTCATGTTTTCTCCCATGAATCTCTCTTTTTGGCCGGTTTAGAATTAGATTTATCCAACCCATATAATAAAGTTCCAGTTCCAGCTTTCTTTTTCCCATTTTCTTCTTGGATTTATGTGTGTTGAATGCTTGTAAATACTTACTATTTACTAATATTGAATTTTCAGAGCCTTTTGGTTGAAACTTAAAATTTAGATTGTAGAATCATCAAACTGTGTCTTGGCTTGAATCCGTGAAGATTTTTGCAATGTGGGTTTAAAATACTTGAAGGCAAGATTGGATCTGTTTGAGAGGATTTTGATCAGATCTTCTAAGGAAGTGAAGGCAATATGATTTATAAATTTTTGAGATTGTTTTTTTCTTGAAAGGAAAGGTTGGTAATAGTTGTGGGAGGGAGGTAATATTGCCATCAATATAAGCACTTTTCGTGCTGAAAATTAGACCAAAGGTAAAGCAAAATCATGTTCTTGCCACTGATAGAAGGCTGAAGTTTCTTGAGCTGTACTCCCTTAGAAAACTAGTGTATTCTGTGATTCTTGAAAATATATCTGGCTGCTTGCTGTGTCAAATTTCGGGTAAGTCTCCTATCTTGCATTGTCCTTTCTGATATTTACTTTGTATTGTTAAAAGTAATTCTTTTATAAATCATTTCCTTATCATTTGTTTTTGTTCAAATTATTGAAATATCTCTATCAAGATTTCCCATTTGCAAGAATGATATGACCCCGGTAGAACATCGTAAAAAGAGAGGGGTAGATCAAAGCTAACATATACTATTGTAGTTGCTGAGAGTTTTGCTGCATCAGATCTTTTAGTAGATACGATAATGAAACAAATAGGTGACTTATCGGGAGCAAGGCTTAATTTACTGTTTGTAGTAGCATCAATATAAATCTTCGTGGAAAATTTTGTGTGCAATGATCAATGGATCATGATCATCATGTACTTGTTTTTTGGTTCATTGATACAATAAATTCACTTACATTAGCGCTGAACTGACTTATTCGTAAGCTGAAATTTTATATCTGCAATTCATTTGTGGATTCGAATGTTAAAGTTCAGAAATTCTAGTTCTTAAAGATTCTTTTGAAGCTTGTGTTTGTTTATCCAAATTTTCATTTTTTTTTAACATTTAGATTGAACTGTATAATTTTCCGCATGTTTTCTCCTTAAAGATTTAGCTGATGTTAATATACCAGGGACACTATACGGAATGCTGGAGATCGACTCTAGAGAATCACGCTTTCCTATTTCATATCTTTGATTTCCTTTTTCAAGAGGAAGAAAATTGAATGAATATGAAGAATTGAAGCTGTAGAATAACTGATTATGGGAAAGATATTACAAAGATGGTCTTCACAAGACAATAGGGATCAGGCTGGTTGTGTATGGGGTTTGATTAATATATTTGACTTCCGCCATGGTCGATCCACCAGAAAACTGCTCGGAGATAGAAGGCGAGTGAACAAGTTAGCCGTTGGTAAGAAATCAGTCTATAGAAGTTCAGAAAGTGCATCTTTGGTACAATGTATTAGACCGTATTGAACAGTATGATGGATAAGTTTTTAGCTTTTTTCTTCTTTAATACTATCCAATCCACCTTACCAGATATGTCAATATAAATAATTGATGTGCAGAATCAATATTTTTTGGATCTCCAACTAGCTCTATTGTAAACCTTCCTATCACCTTCCCCCTGATTCTTTAGGTGTCAAACAAAGTATAGAAACATTCTTCCACGTTGTAAAGAAAAATGGGTTGCTTTTTTGTTTAATTGATTTTTATATTAATCTGTTGACTTTTTCAACTATGTTGATTTATAGGATCGTCCCGACTTTACACACGTCCCACCGGAAAATGTCAAGATTTTGAGGTAAGTTTTGGCATCTTTTTCTCAAATAGACATACAAAATATATATGTTTTGTTTCATTGAATTCTATTAAGACTTGGGTTCCATCTTAAAAGATCAACCTTATTGAGAGTAGTATCCAAAACCGTTATAAGTTGGTTAATATTTCAGATTTAATTTAGTCCTTAACAAATTTGATATGGAATTTCAGGATGGTGAAGAAAGTAAGATGGCAGAGTCTGAGGTTGTCAAGACAAGTGTAAAGGAACTTATGAAAGAAGAGATATTCAACGGCTCAAAGAACCAGGCGAGTGAGTTTGAAATAAATTTTCCACAAATTGATTCAGAATATAGACCCCATATAAAAAAGAATCATAAGCAAAGAAACAGAATTTACAAGACACCTAGTGGTGATATGGATGTTTCTGAGTTGTATTCAGCAAAATGCTTGACATCTGAAAACTTTCATAAAGTTCCAGAGCAAAAGCCTTCAGATATGTATGATATGGAATTAATAATAAACGAGCTGTCCTGGATTCATCAGAAAATTAAAAGCTGCACGAAGCATGATCTTCATAATGACCTTGACATGCCATCTGGTCTGGAGTTTTCGATTGTTGAAGCAAAATTAGTTGAAGCAACGAAAGTGTTTATAGAACACAGGTTGAGTAATGGTAAAAATTATGGGGAAGAAGGGAAAATCAATTGTTCCAAAGAATTGATGGATGCCCTGCAAACATTGAGTTCAAATAAGGCCTTGTTCTTGAAACTACTGCAAGATCCCAACTCTGTACTGGTGAAGCAAATCCAGAAATTGGAGGATGCGCAATTAAAGAAAGTTCAGATACTCGGTTCTCTGGCGGGATCCAATTTGTCAGAAGGGAAACTAAACAGTTCAAAATCTGATGATCTAGTTAATGGTAGACACCGAAAATTCTTCTGCAGAAGGCGAAAATCTCTGGAAAGCTACCCCTTGGGAGGAAATAAGAACTGTCAAGCTTCAAGTAAAATTGTCATCTTGAAGCCTGCATCAGCAGTATTACAAAACCTTCATACTGATGTCGATCAATCGAATTACACCATGGATAATAAAGTGCGTGATGAGAGAAGTACATCCCAGTTCTCTTTCACTGAAATTAGAAGAAAGTTGAGGCACGCAGTGGGAAAGGAAAAACAGGGAATCTCTCCTGATGGGCTGATCCTTAAATTATCATCAAGGCACCAAAATGGAAATGAAAGCTCCGGTAGAGAAAATGTCTACTGGAGTTCTCCAAATAGGGACCATTTCTATACTGAAAGATTTGGAAAATCTTTCACTGGCTATAAGAGGAGTGAACATGTTGGGAAATCAAAAGATCATTGCTCGGAAATGATGAATGAAACCTCTCAAAATCCTGGGAAATCAAAAGATCATTGCTCGGAAATGATGAATGAAACCTCTCAAAATCCTGGGAAAGGGGTGTCTAACATCTATATCGAAGCAAAAAAACATCTTTCTGAGATGCTGAGCAATGAGGATAATCATGCAGAGCCAGTGAGCTGGCACTTACATAAATCCCTGGGTAGGATTCTCTCTCTCCCTGAGTATAATGATTCTCCTTGCTGCAGTCCCAGGAAGTACAATGATGACATCATCATAACTGCCCAGACGAGGTTATCTCCTCTTGGCATCATTAATGACACGAATCATCTTGTGCAAGAAAACCGTGACGGTCCTCCGAGTCCATCTAGGAGTCAACCTCATAGCGGTAGTGACAATCCCAGTGAGAAAGTACCATCTCTTAATACAATTACTGCTTGTGAAGATAAAGAAGATTATTCTGGAGAATCACAATGCTATATTGACGATGTTGTAAATGCTGAAGGTATTTTTCTTCAATCTTAAAAAGTAATTCGAAAGGTATTTTACCTCTAGGTGATAATTATTAGGAACTTTGTATCGTAACAGTTCCCAGTCCGTCTTCAAGATTTGTCGTGATAGAAGACAAAACTGATTTAAGGCACGAGGAAGAAGAAACAAGTACAATAATTTCTTGTGTATCGACTATCATTTCAATCGCTGGAGAGAGCCAGAATGGTTCTATTGATGATGTAGATGATGGAGCAAATTCTTTCCCATGCTTGAAATCGGTAAATTCCCAATGTTTGTTGCTGTTTGTATCAGCTCTGAATCTTAAGCCAATATCAATAGGAACACTGAGCCTTCCACATATGTGGCTTGTTAATGAAAATTTTTCAATACTGTTATTTTTCTCTTATTTTGCCTTCGTGCTTCTTAGGAATCATTTGCTTTGAAATTTTATTATTTTTGTTACTTGTTTCTAGGATTCAATTGGAAGGGATAGCTTATTTTCGTCTCCAACATTCTGTCCCCTGGATGTTGAAAATCCTGAGAATATAATTGATAAAATAGATGGACCAAGTCCCATATCTGTTCTTGAGCCATTATTCTCGGAAAATGATATCAGTCCTCTGAGCACCATGCCTCGACAAGGTTAGATAGTTGATATATAGAATTCTATAGCCTTCAATTGGATGACTTTCTTTTATGTTTCATCTTTCTTGCTGAAAGGAAGCTTTTTGATATTCAGATGAAAAAGAAATTCAACCGCAGCAAATACATTTTGAAGAACAATCTTCTGCTAGCAACCAAGGAATTTGTTTAATAACTTCTATTGAGGACAAGGAATCTGCATATGAATACGTGGAAGCTGTCTTGTTTGGGTCTGGATTGAACTGGGATGATTATCTTCTGAGGTGGCTTTCTTTGTACAAAATTCTTGATCCGTCGTTGTTTGATGAAGTTGAGTTATTTCCTAGTCAATCTTGTCATGATCAAAAGCTCCTCTTCGATTGTACTAATCAAGTTCTGGAGGAGATGTGCGAGAGTTATTTTGGATGCTTTACTGGGATATCATATATTAATCAAAATATTCGGCCAGCCCCTAAGAGGATGGATCTTATTCAAGAGGTATGGAAACGAGTCGAGTGGTATCTCTTTCAGCGTTTCCCGCCCCATTCTGTGGTTCAGTTTATCAAGAAAGACATGGCATCTGGAAAATGGATGAACACTAGAGTAGATATTGAGCATATTGGTATTGAAATGGAGGAAACCATTTTTGATGAATTGGTTGACGATACCATACTGAGCTTTACAGATTACTCAATGTGCGAGTTCAAGGTGCTTGCAGCTGAATCGAACTAAACATAAGACATCAACTTGTATAGTGTATCCAACTTTGTTTCAATTTAATTCAGCATTGACTCACCAGTCTCATTACCCGGAAGATCAGGTACAACATTTCTGCACATCTTCAAGTTTTGTTTGGTCTCATTTGGTCATCACTTAAAGTCCATGTTCGGTGCACATTACTAATAGGAGGACGAACAATAATATAATCAAAATTTTAACTTATTTTTCTTTCTTAATACTGTCCTATATTATCGAACCCTATCTAACTTGTCTATTTTTGACATTCTCAAATGAAATGCTGCAGATGTAGTTAGAATTTCTTATGACAGATGACTCTAGAATCAGAATTTTCCCTTCCAAAGTTCCAAAATAAAGGATCTTTGTCCACAGAAAGTCATCTACGGCTCTTTAGAAGAAGACAAATTGCATTCTATGTGGTGCCTTTAAGACCACTGTAATTTTCGTTCGGGTTAAAAGCTAAGGCAAGTGGTGTTGATGAATAAGTTTCATGTTTTGGTATGTTTAACGTGTGTTGTATCCATATATTTTGAGTTTTTATTTCGTTTTTCTTTGATAATGATCATGGCTTTTCACTGTTTGTTCACTCACACGGATTTGCTTTGTAAGTACGGGGTTGAGAAATTTCATTAGTGAAAAATTTGTAACAGGAACATATTATGGAAGGCAAAGGAAATTTTTGTAGTGCATGTGTACAAATATTGTGTTTCATCCTTTTGAGCAATTAATTGCATGGAACTCCATAAAAACATTTACAAGTGTCAATGAGATCGATAGAGATTATATTACGATTATATTGCCATATGAAAGTAACGACGTTTGACCCAACTAACACCACTCACAGGGTAAAAACTCCGGGCCCAAGTAAGTAATATCAACTATAAGCGATAAAAATTTACAGACTGTTCACACTCTATTAAACCTTAATACTTTCTAACCACCCATCTGTAACACCAAGGAACTCCTTGGACTCTATAGTCCAGAACCAGTTTTAGAACTCTGGATTATTTTGTTTCTTGTGGATCTCTAAGAACGAACTCGTTCTTCTCCAACTGAAACTTCGGTCACATTCCTAAATCTTCGGAACTTTGATAGATATTTGGAAGTGGGTGTCTTGGTGCTTTGATTATCTGGGTTTTGATATTCGGTTGAATCACAAGAATGGATTGAATCGATGTAAGATCTTTGGAATATGTTCTCTCTTGTATAAAAATGATCAACCAACCTTTAACTTGAACTAGGACTTAGGTATTTATAGTTTGGAGAGTTTGGATTTGTATAGGACTAGAAAACAATTTAAAATCGCGAACTAGGGTTTTGCGGATTAAGAATGCCACTCGAGCGCTAACTAGGTGCCAGACAAGCTCCGGTGGTTTCGCTCATTTTTTATCCGTGCCGCCCGAATGGCAATCTAGCGACGTTGCAACTATTTTTTCTTCTTGTTCTATTTTTAATCTTTTGGACTCCTTGTTGACCTATACTTCTACCCAAACAATTTCTAAACTTTTATAACTTATCAATTACTTTTAATTTGGTCAAAAATAGCCAATTAATTACAACACCTAACAAACTTCCCGTTTGGCATTCTGTGACAAAGATTAGCATTACAATATCAAAGTATGAACAATAAAAACTCCTAACTACCCAAAGCTCCCCAATTGACTCAACTGTAACTTTCTTTCCTTGTTAAACTTGTTTTATGGAATCAACAACTCAAATACCAAATGTAAAGGCGCATGAAACAGTTAAGAAAATAAATAACATATAAATCATTAACATAATAATCATGCCAGCTAAATTAAGAGTAATATCAATGTAAAACAAAACATTAATAAACATCAATATCACTAAAACATCAAACTTAATATAGCTTAGCAGATCATCACGAGTCAAATAAATACTCACCCTTAGTATATGCCAAAAGTCAAGATACGTATCCCATCATAAATAGCCACTACTCCAAAATACACAAAATAACTACTCCAACTATTCTCCCTTTTTATCAGGACTCACTCGCACCACCTGACCTCTAATAAAGACACTAAAGTGAAGAGACTGAATATAACGAATGTTTGCGTAAAACTTCCTAGCAAGGAGACTCGAAGGAGGAATAAGATCTCGAAAGACTAGCTCCCATCTACGGGAGGTAATGATGCCAGTTATGTCAGTGGGTAGGTCCTTCAGTATGACCTCACACTCAACAAGAAGGGGACGATAAGAAAACTGACTCGCAAATACTTTTTGAGCAGTGGTAGATATAAATCTCGACTTATCGAATGAACTGTCGACAGAAGTTGAGGTAGCTGACTTCTTGCTAGAAGTCCTCAATCTCTTAAGTGGCATCAGTGATAAAAATTTCAACAAAAAATTATCAACGAAATGATAACAAGCGATATTGTACGCCTCAATCAAGACCTCACGAGTGATATGCATGTTATGCAAGTGAAATGAGACAAATAAGACTCATGCACTCAAAACGATTCGAAAAATGTCTAATGCACGCCAAACAATAAAAAAGGCCATGATCATATAGAACTAAGATCCAAGTTAGATGACCTAAGGACGTAGGAGACTATGTAATGTAAGTCATGGCCAAAGGTAAGGAGGTGATATGGTGACTGGACGTAGGGATGACGTGGTGTGTGAGATTGCATTAACTCCAATTTCAATTTAAATTGCATCAAAAGTGAAATCTAGTGACATGAATGAGTTTATATATGTGTATGCAACATGTTAGATCAAAAGTGTGCAAAAATTCGCCCAAAATAGTTGTAGAGGTAATCTATCAAACATGTAAAACAACTCTCAAGCTATGGGAAAGCCACCAATTCTCATCACAAAGTCATTCATCAAATCTTACTAAACCAATACTCCATCTATCATATGCTCAATTGAAGAATTTTCACTAGAAAGCTCACTGTCGAGAGAGAGGTTCAAAATTTGAAAATAAATAAATAAATTCATATAATTGATGCAATACAACCTAAGACACTTTCCTCCAACCGAACACACAGATAAAATATTAACACAACATATGCATCACAATTCAAAAATCCCAAAAATATCGAACATTTGGCTTTACAAAAAAAATTACCTTGAATAAGATTAAATTGACGATGAATGAGGAATTTGAACACTTCGAGTCGATGCAAGTGTGCCACAATAACAATTGAAATCAAGATTTTAGGATGGGTGTTTCAATTTTGGAAAGGATTTAAAGTTTATGTTGAAATGAATCGCGAAGAACTGAACCTATTTTAAATCTAAATTACGCTGTCGCTTGAGCGATAGGCGCGCGGCTAGCTAGTGCCAAATCTCTATTATGAACGCTCGGGCGATAAGTCTAGTGCTTAGCTAGTGCCAAGGCAATTTTCCAAAATAGCACTTTTCTTTATTTTTTTTAAATGTAGCATCGTAGCATGCAAATCGACATCATATGATAACTTTTAAAAAAAATGCAATTGTTCACTTGTATAGGTATAATTAATGAACAATAAACTCTTCTCATACTCAATTCAAGTCTAGATGGAGTAAATTGTATAAGTATCCCATGTGTGAAAAATGCTACTAATTCCTTGTGAGCAAGACTCCAAACTTTAAATTTGTGAGAAATGACGTGCTAAATATCACTGCAGAATGAGTATTTTCCTTTATTAATGAAAGTCAAACCTAAAACACTAGGGCCAATTGAACAATGTAGCTCATATTTTCATGTAAATTTTTCTTTTCTCCCCCTGAAAATAAGCAAGTGTAATTTTTTTTCATATCTTCTGTGCAGACTTTTCTTCATTAAGCAACTAAGATGACCCCTATAAAGAGATTTGAGCTGATGACTCCGAGTCAGATAACCTTCAGGCATTAGGTTTTGGGAAACTACTCAGGCTTAATTGCTTGAGTCAAATAGGCTCCAAAGAAGAGTATAAGATGAATCAATATTTATTTTTAGGGAATATAATAAAGTTTAGGTCAACTAGTTAAAGGTCAATTCATATTCAAGGTAACTTCACCAACAAATGGCAGTCATCCCAAATCTCAAACATGAGTTCAATGCTCATTCACAAGATCATAATGTGTGTTGTGCAGATAATACATGAAGATACCTATCTAAGTACTCCACATAAAACCTAAACAAAGCAATGGAAACTACGTCACAGATCATCAATTTTACTCATACTTGTTCACAATATGCATGTTCAAGTAAATCACATAATGTGCTGTAGTTTCAAAAAAGTTCATAAATGAAACAAAGATACCTAAACAAAATGAATATATAAAGAATGAGATGCATGCACGAATATATGGACTCAATGAACTAACACATGCATGCACCTAAATACCTACTCATTGAGGTATACAAACACTTTCACCTTGAAGAGCAACAATATCAACATCGCTATATAGAGCATCCCTGTGACCATAGAGATCCCTTTTCTTTACCCAAATTTTCCTAGAAACAAAATTAATCGTGGTCACCTGTGTCATCAACTCGGTCAAGTGACTAACCTGATTAGTAAAGAAGCCAACTCGACTAGATATATTCTGACTTCTATTCTATTCAAAAGTTTGTGACACCTAGGACTTGTATGTCCTAACTCACCACAATTGTGACACGTAGAGATAAATCTAGGTCCAAATCTATGTGGGTACTGATATTGATTTCTAAGCCAGTTGATCCTACAATGTCTAGTAGGCCTTTGTCCTAAGATACCCTTGTTATTAGGTTTAGGAATTGCAACATATCCAGGTTGGTTGGTGGCATGGACAAAAGTGGGTTTGAAGTACTGGCCTTATTATGATTAGTCTATTTATATCCTAGACCTCCCATATTCCCTGCAAGCTTGTTCAACCCTAAACGATTGTCAAGTTTCTGAGATCTAGTAAAAAAGGAATAGAGTTGAGTATTGGATTTCTCAAGGTCGTTTTTTAAGGTTTTAACCTTAGCCTCTAAGTTTTCCTTGACTAATCTTAATTCACAAAGGCTTTTGGTTGACTCCTGAATGTTAGATATAAGTCTCTCTCTTTCTAGCTCAAATTCATTAACATTATTAAGCATGGCTTTGTTCACCTTCTTTATCTTAAGACCCTCCTCAAATAAATAATTATATGCTTCAAGAATTTTTGAATCATCCTCAAAGTCTTCATCAGAATCTTCACTACGTTCTAAGTCTTTATCATATTCACTCCTAACAATAGAAGCAAACACCGTATAGTCATGACCCTCAGAATTGGACTTTTCACTTTGATTGTTCGAGTTAGATTCGTCATCAGTGAGAGTCACATTCATAGCCTTATGTTGGGTTTTCTTATGAGTAAGGGACTCAACTCTAGTGTGACCAAATACCTGACATTCATGACATCTAAACTCTTGTGATTTCTTTCTTCATACCATCCCTAGATACTTTCTTCTCTCGATTATCATTACTGAATTTTCTAGGGCCACTTTTAGATCTATTGTGAGATTGCTTATTATTCTTAAAGGCTTTTCGAAACTTCTTAACGAAGTGAGCTATCTCCTCATCATTCAGAGTTAATGGTCTGAGGTGTCATCATCTTATTCCTTGATAATATTCAAGGATATCGACTTTTCCTTCTTAGAATGAAATATGGTTAGTTCATATGTTTGGAGAGATCCAACTAATTCTTCTATCTTAACTGTATCTAAATCATTGCTCTCCTCGATATCCATTATTTTAGGTTTAAATCTCTCGGGTAAGGATCTAAGGACTTTTCTTATAATTTTCATTTCTAGGATTTTCTCGCCTAAGTTGAAGCTAGAGTTTACTATACCATTTAACTTCGCATAAAATTTATTGAATGATTTATCATCCCTCATTCTAATATCTTCAAACTTAGTGTTGAATATATGTAGTTTTAAGGTTTTTCTATCTTAGTACCCTCATGAGTGTTTTCTAGAATATCCCATACCTCTTTGGTGGTCTCATACATCGATATTCTCCTAAACTCTTCAACGGATACAGTCATAAATAGGGCATAAAGCCCTTTACTATTCCAATTACAGTAAGCTAATTCATCTTTAGTCTAAAGGGAAATGTCCGTAGGGGTAACTACTACAGAAACAGTAGTAGAAGGGGTGGTCCAACCTTTCTTAACGCACACCCATATTCTCTCATCTATATATTTCAGGATCATTCTAACTTTTCAGTATGTATAATTGCTTCCATCAAAATACGGAGACACATAAAGAGACTGACTATCTAGATTAAATTAGGGGTCAGGAATCGAATTAAGGCTCTGATACCACTTGAAAATAACAACATTTGAACCAACTAACTCCTATGAGGGGGGTAAATATGTGTTTTATGTGGAATTTAAATTTACCACTTAATAAATGCAACCAGTTACAATTATTAATTATATCCAGATGAATTCACATGCAATAATATCATAAGTTGAATTACCATAGTTGATATATTACAGAAAAGAAAATAACACTACAAATTGATTATAGAGAAAACTTCTGGCGAGTAAAAACTCCGGGGCCCAAGCCAGTAGTATTCTCTATAAATAATAAAGACTTACAGACTGTTCATGCTCGACTAAATATTAGTAGACCACCTATCTATAAAACCAAAGAATTCCCTGGACTCCTTGCTCCAGCCCCATTTCCAGATTTCAGGAGTTGTTTATTTTCTGTGGATTTCCAAAAACAAACTCGTTCTTCTCCAACTGAAACTCCGATCACCTTCTTGGATCTTCAGAACTTTAAAGATATTTGGAAGTGGATGTTTTGGTGTTTTGATTATGTAGGTTTTGATGTTTGGTTGAATAAAGAGAATTGATTGAATCGATGTAAGATCTTTGGAATATGTTCTCTCTTGTATAAGAATGATCAACCAACATTTAACTCGGACTAGGGCTTGTGTATTTATAGTTTGGAGAGTTTGGGGATGTATATGATTAGGAAAGAACTTAAAATTGTGAATTGGGGTTTTATTTATTAAGAACGCCACTCCAACGTTGACCATGCGGCAATCTAGCGGCGTTGTGGCAATTTTTTCTCCTTGTTCCATCTTCGATCTTTTGGACTCCTTGTTGACCTATACTTCTACCAAAACAACTTTTAGACTTTTACAACTTATCAATTACTTTAATTTTGTGAAGAATAGACAATTAATTACAAAACCTAACGCCATCCTCATATAATTGTATTTACCATAATTGTACACTATCGTATTAGGTTGATTACATACCATAGTTGTAAATATTTCTATTCCTATATAATGAAAGCGATCCCACAGAGGAAAACTATCCAGCCAAAATATTGACATGGTATCAGAGACCACTTCTCGATTCCACTTTTGAATCTTCAATTTCATTTTCTGTCGTTTTACATTGTGCCTTTGGAGTACCCAAATTCTGTTGCTTGAACTTCTCTCTTTGCTCATGGGTTTTCAAGATTATTGGGTTAATCTCAATCTGAGAGTCGACGACTTCATAGGTTGGAAAATTCTTCTGTGCGGATTTGAGAAGGTGAAAGGTGTGATTCCTTCTTTAGTCTTAGGTAATCTTCAGTCGAAGGAGGCGAGAAATATGTGCAATGTCTATGTTAGTTTTGGGTGAGGTGAGAAATCTGTACCCTCTATCATTTTTTTGGTGAACTCATCGAGACATTTTGGTGTCACTATCAGTGAGTGTTGTTGCTTAAGTGATGGATTTTCCTTGGCTTCGTAGGTTGGTTGTGGCGGAATTGTGAGGGATTTTATTAAGAGGAAGCACACTGGTTGGCTGTGGTGGAGTTGCATTCCTTGGCCGAAGTAGATTGGGTTTCCTATGTAGATTTAAATTCACAGTAGTAAATTGGGAATGAGTTTGCTGTACCAGATATTTTTTGAAGGTCGGACTTCTATATAGTTTGTTTTGTGACGAAATTACACCTAGTCCCGTTTTTCAAATTTACACTTCATTAATCAGATTTTAAGTTTAATTTTTCTAAAATCAGGTTATAATTTTTTATTTAAAGTTTATTATAAGTCAATATATCAATATTAATAATAATATTATAAATTAATTCATATATACACTATATCTCATCCACCACAAACCCTAATTATTTCATTCTCTCTCCCATCTCTCTCTCCCGCCGTCCCATTTTCTCTCTCTCCTCTCTCTCTCTATCCCTGTCACCACCACCACGCCGACACCACCACCATTGGCACCACTTCGCCATCTTAGCTATGAGCGTTGTCGGTGAGCCATTTCTTGATGCAATCGTGCCGCAACGACCCAGATCGTCAAAAGCTCTGCATATCTTGAGTAAGGCCATTCCTTCACTGTGAACGCCATCAGAGGCTCTACAGATTATTGTTTCAGTGGCATAGATCGCGGTGGTGATGGCGCAGATCATGGCTGCAATGACGCAGATCGCGGTGACGATGTTTTTTTTTTTTTAATTATTGGATGTGTGGTAGTAGTTTTCATGTTTTGGTGGCTTTAGGGTGATGTGGTAGTGGTGGTGAGATGGTGGTGGTGGTACTGTTGGTTGTTACGGTGAGGTATTGATGATGATGGTGGCACTGGAGGCGACGGTTCATGTGGTAGTGGCGTTAGTGGAGCCAGTCAGATTTTGTTGGTTTTTTAGGGTTTTTTCTGGGCAGTGGTGCAGGTGGATCTGACGGTGTGGTTTTTTTTGGTGTTGTGGTGCAGGCGGCGATGGTTGTGGTTGTTTTTTGTTGTTATTGTGGCGGTGGTTATGGTGGTATTGTGACAGGGGCGACGATGGTGGTTTGGATGGTGTTGGGCGAGGCAGATGTGGGATAGTATTGGTGACCAATTATTTGGTTGGTTTGTGACCAAATATTGGTGGAGAATCGGGACGAGGGTGGGGTGTTTGGTGTATGTGACCGACATTTCGGTTCATTGTGACTTATTATTAATCCGTGACCTTAAATTTCGATAATTAGTGACCAAGAAATTTGGAGATATGTGACCTATCGATAAATTGTGATCTATAATTTTTTGCCGTGACCAATGAATTAAATTGTGACGATTAAAATTTTTAATTTGTGACCTATAAAATTTTTGACCAATAAAAGTAATATGTGACCTATAATTTGATGTTTTGTGATAATAAAATAAGTTGTGACTTATAAATTTTGTAATTTGTGACTGATAAACAAATTGTGACTTTAAAATTTTTAATTTGTGACCGATTGACGAACTGTGACCTATAAAATTTTTGAATTGTGACCAAATTGCATAGATATGTGACATTTATATATTTATTAATAAAATAT
>CAIGRB010007678.1:16648-28296 GCA_903798255.1 Fraxinus quadrangulata | reverse complement strand
ATATAATTAATTAATTAAATTTTAAATAAATTTTAATGAAAACCAGATTTTTGAAATTTAAAGCCTTTATCCTTAATTTTGAAATGGTGATACTTAAATACCTTATTTATGTATTGTTCCTTTATTTTATTTGGGTTGCTTCTTCTTGGGCTTTCATATTCTGTTTGTTTATTTGGGATGCTTACTTTTGGACTTAAAACATTTTTGGCTACTTTGGACTATATTAATTTGTGGTAGAAGAATGGTGTTCTTTTTTCTTTTATGAGCTTGAAAATGCAGAGGGATGAGAGAGACGATGGAGAGAAAAATATGAAAAACAAAATAAAAATACAAATGATTTTCATTTTTGGCTGAGGAAAGAGAAACATGGGAGTATAGACCGTTGAGTTTTGTTTGCTCGAGTGATGAGCTAGAGTTTTGGATTCTCGGGGGAAGATCACCCTTGGATGGTTTTGGATTCTCAGATGGGGATCATCTTTAGGTTTTTGGTGTAAGTTGTTCCATGGGATTTCTTCCAATTGTAGCATTTTGGCCAATGATATATTGCTGGATTTTTGGTCGATGCATTGGCCGTTGAGCTTTTGTTGGAACATGAATTATTGTTCGACTAAGTTCTCCCTACTAATAAAGCTCATTGTGTGTGGTCAGCACACATCGTGAATTTCTTTTGAAATTCTTCTTGGGTGTGAGCTCTCTAAAGTGGCTTTGAGGTGTTCTTGGAGTGGCTTTGGAATGGTTCTTAGTTGTTTCTGCACTAATTGTTGTTATTGGATCGCTTGTCGTCAATATTTTTTGTAGATGGTTGCTATGATTTGGATCTTTTCTTCGTGGGAACGAACATTGTCACTACCACAGTTCATGATTTCAAATTGGTACTTTTACTTATCAGCATCAATTTGAGAGGAACGTCAATGAGATCGACAAAAAATATATTACGATTATATTGTCATCTTTATATGATTGTATTTACCATAATTGTACATTACCATACTAGGTTGATTACCTACCATAGTTGTATATATTTCTAATCCTATTTAATGAAAGAAATTCTAGAAAGGAAAACTATTCAGCCAAGATAATGACAATAAGATCAACTTTAATAGCATCCCAAGATTCCCTACATGCGTCAAGAGAGGCCCTATCGGAAACATCAGGTTGGCTTGCTCGACCCAATTGCAAAGCAGCCTAGGATACCCCATTTGCGGCTTTGGAACGCTCCGAGTTTTGTGACAATGGCAACCGGTCAAGTCTAGCCTGTTACATTTCTTTGTGGCCCATCTCTGCTTGTAGGCATGTCCCATGATAGGCCGGGCTAAGAGACATATGGGCTGGAGTTATTATTGAGAAAGTAGCCCAGGACATCCCATTTGTGACCGTGGAGTGGTCTGGTGCTTAGTTGACCATTTCTATATGTTAAATGTACAATGAAATAATTAATAACCAAAGGAAATAAATGAATAATTATGAATTTTGAAAAAAATAGGATGGGCTTTCGAATTTTATGGACCTTAGTAGACTTTAATTTAATAAACTTAATTGGGTGAATTATTCAAATCGACCCAATTCATTAGTTATTTTATTTTGTTTTTATATCTACAAATATTCTCTTAAGATTTATTTATTTTTCATGAAAATAAATTAATAAATCTTGAATTATTTATTTATTTATTTTTTATATACAATCCATAACTAATTTGATTTTGAACATGCCTTCTATCATGGATGATAAGTTGGGCTTAAGTGAAATTCTTTTAAATTCGATATCCACCTATTTATATGCACAAACTACGAGATTTGGAAACAAGTAGGTTAACTTTGCAAATAAAGATAAAGAGAAAAATTTAAATCTCCAAAAATTATATTTTTAGTATATTGTGATAGAAGTTTTTAAAATGTGTGGTTGAAAATGTGTGTGGTCTATGAAAGATGTGGTTAATATTGATTGTTTGATTATGACTTAGATTAAAATCTGAAACAAACATGGCTTGTGTGTGTGTGTGTGTCTGTGTGAAAGTGTGCGTGTCAATGTGTGTAAAAGTTGTTGGCCTCTTTTCTTTTTTTTTTCTTGGTTCCTGTCGTTGGCAGAAACAAAAATTGGTTTTCGATGGCGGTGGGAATCGAGAAACCAATTAGAAATTGGGTTTAGATTCTGCTATTGGCATTAACCAATTGTTTTGTTTTTTCACTTTTAAAAAAAGAAAAAACTTAACTTTTCACCTTTTTCCATTTTTAATTGACTTTTTATTTAGAATTTCTTTTTTTTTTTAAATAAAATTGTTTTCGAAACTAACAATCTTCGCTTTCTTTTTTAGGGATTCGACTTTTGAGGTTCGAGATTTTCTTTGTGGAGAGTTTAAATTTTCGTGCTGGAGTTGAGAAGGTATTTGCTTATGAACAAACTCGAAATTTTAGATTGTTATGTGTACATTGATGACGAAGGACTGCCATCTTTCACAATCTAAGACACTTTGTGTTGAACACCAAGAACCAGCTGCTTCGACCGTCCACGACATTTTATGTCGAGGGCCAAGGATTGACTTCTTCAACCATCTAAGATACTTTGTGTTGAGGATCGATGATCGACTCATTCAACCATCCAAGGCACTTTGTGTTGAAAACCAAGGATTAGTTCTTTCGACCATCCAAGGCATTTTGTGTTGAGGATTAATGGTTGATTCCTTCGACCATCCAAGGCATTTTGGGCTGAGTACCGATGATTGGCTCATACGATCGTCCAAGACACTTTGTGTTGAGGACCAATGATCGGCTCATTCAACATTCCAAGACACTTTGTGTTAAGGACCAATAGTCGACTCCTTCAACAGTCCAAGATTGCAGGCCATTTACTTATTTGGGAAACTCATAATTTTAAACAATAAATCTAAAAAAATGAATTTAAAAAATTTAATGTCATTAAATTTTTTTATTGCTTTTTTTTGTTTTCTAATTTATTTATTTATTTATTTTGTAGGAATGACTGCTATAAGCTCTAATAATAAAGTGTATTCTGATATGAATGAAATTATCAAGCTTAAGAATCAAGGTAAAAATTACCTTTGTTTTAAAGATGCTGATGTGATGTACTATAGCTAGTCCAACACACGAGGTGAACTTAAACTCAGCATCCATAAAGCAACGACATCTCATTCTCTTTGTCGGAATTGCATATGCGTATTGTGAGTGAAGGCCAAGAAAATTTGGATGCTAGCAAGTGTAGAAGTTTTAGCAACCATCTTCTCCTCTTATCTCTTTCGCCTTACCATTCTCTAAGCATGGAGCTCATCCCAAGGACAGTAGCTTCTAAAAGGATTAACAATAAGAAAGTGCACTTATCAGCCACCATGGAGAGATTTCTTATCTTCCAAAGTTATGAGAGTAGTTTACTTGGATCCAAAAATTCCTGTTCAATAGAAATTTTTGCGAGTTAGCTTTTGTAGTCAACTTTGCTAAAAAAGATTATCATCATCCAAACTCTATCTACAAAGCTCTTTATGAGGTTTGGTGTCTAGAGACCAACACTTTTATGATTGCAAATGGTGAAATTGACATCTTTCTTTGGGACATCCGTGAGATTAGTGGACTTTTAATCGAGGGTCATTATTATGAAGTAGTCACAAGCCTTTTAGAGTTGATAGATGATCTCTTTAAGTTTTGCTTGTGTCTTTTTAATGTTTTCTCATTAATTGCTAATGAGAAAGAATCTGATTGCGTTACTCATCCTACTTAGGTTGAATTCTGGTTTTCAAGAAAATGGTTGTATCCAAAATCCTCGACAAACAAAGCATATAAAAATGCCATGAGTTTAAATATGTTCAAAAGGCATCAACAGATATAAGGAGGGCCGTGGTTGTAGATAAGCTAAAAGATATTTCTCGTAGAGGCCGAGATCATTGGAGTGATTTATCGGTATCTTTATCTATGGAAGAAGATGAAGAGTTAGAAATAGAAATTTATCTTTCTCAGTGGCTTTGTCGTTTCGTTCTTCTCTCCGAGGAGCAATGTAAGAGAGTGGGGCTTTTAAGCATCTTCTAAGATGGCTACGGGATTCACTTATAGCCTAATTCCTTCCATATTAGGATTTATGAGGGACTCACAAGAATGTCTAACTGTTTATCAGGCCGAGACCTTGCCAAGAGGTTAAACCCTCCAAATGTCATTCCTGAAGAGACTTCTTGAAAGAGAGATTAAGAAATAAAAATTATAGTTCCCTCAACAAAACTTGCTTCTACCTCTGAGCTAGCAATAAGATACCTGAAGTAGTTTTGATTCCAGACCATAGTAGTCTGGAGATCAAGCTCCTCTTTCCCTGATATACCAAATGAAGTGATCGATACGACCAAGGTCGCATCAAACTATTCCAAGTCCTTCAAAAGATGACCTCGAAACTTCTAGCATCAGTCTTCCGAATACACCATTAGATGACGAATTTTTAGACATGTCGCCTAGAACACAAAATGAGAGTATGTTCTTTGTTTCCCTTTGTCTATTTTTTTAAAAAAAATCATCTTTCATTTTTTTTCTTTTATTTGTAGGTTTTCCAAGTGTTCCTAAATGATTGAATTTTTCCATGAATCCAAACTTTTTGTGACGAGAATGATGGGAGAATTGAAACACTTCAGGGAATAGAGGGTACTCATGATTTTCACGGTAGTCCTTGCTAATACTCGAGCACCATTAATGAAGGTACTTTGACGCTTAACGTAGATAATTTCAATAATGAAGATGAAGTAAATTATGTGACCGTAAAAGCTAACATTTCAGAGATTAATCAAGAATTCCCAATTGTTCTATCTTCATTGGCTTTAGTTGATATTCCTTCTTCAAAGACAAACAATCATGGGGCTGCACCAATTTGTTTTTTCATGTCTGGTCTTCCACCTGGGATAACTTGAGAGTCTCCTTAATTAAAGGCTACTTTGCAAGAAGCCATAACTAATTATCTTCATAAATGTTTCAAGGACGTTTTGAAGCATGGCTTTTACAATATCCAATCTTGGTGGGATGACAATAATTGAATCCTCCAAAATGTGATTACAAACTCATTTCGTACAAATCTAACACTTTTGATGAAACATATGGATGCGTTTCTGAAAAAGGTTGATCTTTATTTATCTGAAAAAGCAACACTTGGAGTGCCTAACTACTGAAGAAAGAGCTAAATAGGTGAAATTTTTTGAATGTTCAGATGGAAGTAGAGAATTCAACTTGTTCTTCGTTAGAAGATAAAATTAGTCAGTTGACCTCTGAGCTGGACAAACTTCGTGATAAGCTTCAAACTTTTCAAGAACAGAGGAGTACGCTTGGAACCAAGAAGGTCAAATTGGAAGAATCACATGGCATCCATAGACCAGAAAATGAAGACTTTTGAAGATAGTTTCCTGCAAATGATCAATGGCGATTGATTTTGATAGAGTTGAGATTGTGTGATTTTTTTAGGACCGTATTGTATGAACTTTGATTTACTATCATTTTTTTTTGTATATGATGAACTTTCTTCTTCATGCTTCTTGTATACATATTTTTTTTATGGTAGAAAAAGATAAGCAAATTGAATGAATTCATTGATTTTGGCTGAATTTAAGGAACAAGGCAAGGGATGAAACAGGATGAGCAGAAAATTGAACTAGGAGGCTTGAAATGCCGATGTTCGACGACGAGAACTCGGATGGCTGGATTTTTTGAGCTGACAAATATTTTACTATGAAACAATTTTCCAATTGAGGTGACGCCAGTGTGTTTCGATGGAGAGACTCAAGCATGGTATCAGTGGGAAGATAGTCGGCATTCGGTTCGAATGTGGGAGGATTTAAAATCCCTATTACTAGAACGTTTTTATCATTCCGAAGAGGGGATGAATCTGAAGAAATTTTTAGCGTTGAGGTAAAAGGGATTTATACGTGATGTTTGAGGTTCTCCCTGCTCTATTAACGACAATCAGTGAAGATGTGATGGAGGAGAATTTCCTTAATAGGCTAAAACCAATCATCTGAGCTAAGGTGCGCATGCTAAAACCATATGGGCTAGACCATATTATGGATTTAGCCGAGCACGAGGAAGAGATAAATGAAATTGTGCAACAAGCCTAAATGTTTCCCGGCCAACTAAAACAAGGAATAGTTATATGGGTCCAACCTCAGCTTAGAGCCTACTTAAGCCACTTTATCAGCTGCCGTCTCACAATCCACAAAATCACTCAATTCCTTCCATGCACCTAAATCCACTTTACAGTATTGAGGATTGATATACGCTAACTTGGACCCCTTATCCTCAGGATGATGCAGTCCTCGAGATATCGAGGACTGGCATTAGAATTTCTACGATAATATAGTAATGACATCATTAGGATTTTCTGGCCCAAGCATGTTGTATCCTCGGACGTTTTCCTTTGCTAAACTCAAATGTTTTCTTAAACATGGACTGATTCTGCTTTCCAAGAATTCTAAATCTATCCAAATACCTCAACTCAAAACTCATATGTCTAGAAGGAGTCTATCTCTGTGAACATCATAATCAAACTATGACTAGACTTACAATTGCAATCTAATACTCTTCTCAAGTAAGATTTCTAAGGATAATTATACCTAGCTAACCAAGTCCTACGACGAATGAGTTGCCTACTGATGTGAACCCAACCAAGATTTGATCTTGAGAACCCACGAACAAGATGGAACCAACCCAAGAAAGCTGGAAATCACATCGCGCAAAGATCAACCCGACCCGTTGTTCGACCCGTATCAAGAACCGAGATTATGCATAAGCAATCCGACCCGTTGATTACCCGGAATAAGAACCATGAAGTGGGAATGCCACAAAAGGATTCCGAAACCTTTTTATAAGTTCAAGTTAGAACTATAAACCAACCAAGAACATGGATGAATAAAACTCTCAAATTTAATTTAATTCTCTCAAATAATCAAAGTCTTTTTTACAATGAATAATAATATATCCTATTTATATAAAACTATGAAAAACCCTAATTTAGCTAGATAATCTCATGTTTAATTCAACTAGATCACAAAAGATGCTAAAAGATGGTATTTAAATCAAACTAGAAAACAACCAAAAAAGATAAAATTTGCCAGAAAATTGGCCTATTCGGCTGGATGGTTTATTCCCATGCGATTATATGGGCAATTGAGTTTACCCCTGCTGCGTCCCTGGAGGTAGCCATGTGACCGCATGGCTTGGGGAACCATGCGGCCGCATGGTTCTCCATTTTGCTCCCTTGCTTCAGCCTTCAATTCCGACACCTTCGAGCTCATTCCGGCCCTCGACCCCAACATGGAACTTGACCATTGGCTTGTCAACTTCATCCCCATGAACTTTGTGGCCGGAACACTTGGTTTTATAGCTTCCTCGTCTCGATTCGTTCCCGAACTCGACTCGAACTTCCTTCTCAATGCACTTCGATTCTTTACCCGCTTGATGCCCAACTTGGATCACATCATCCACTCTCTCTTTGAAAGGATTCGACCTCAAATCTGAACCTGTATCAAACAAAACAACATTAGCAACATCAAAAATGTTGATTATTACAGACTTACCGAGCAGAAATAAACTGTAGCCATCATTCTCAATCAAAGCAATGGAATGACAT
This sequence comes from Fraxinus quadrangulata, assembly GCA_903798255.1. Taxonomy (NCBI): domain Eukaryota; kingdom Viridiplantae; phylum Streptophyta; class Magnoliopsida; order Lamiales; family Oleaceae; genus Fraxinus; species Fraxinus quadrangulata. The sequence continues at coordinate 20,699 of CAIGRB010007678.1, read as the reverse complement.
GGTCCATCTCCCCTAGGATGTAGTTTGGACCTCCTTTGAGTTTGTATCCGTCTCCAAGACTAACACCAATAGATGAAAATGTTAAATTGAACAAGATTAGTGAATTAAAATCATTTGTCAAATTGGAATGCGGAACAACATTAGTAGACTTTAAACTCACCCCTAACACACTCCATAATTCCAATCTAAGACAGGTAAGACTATTGTGATTAAAATAAAAGCATTCATACACCCAGTCAACAATAATGCATTCTCCTCGCATATATGATTAACTCCATGTGACATGCTAGAATTTCATCATGTAGTAAATGCTTATCATAAACAAACAAGAAATTTTCCATACATGCAAGCTCATAGTCCAATCTAAGTATAGGGATTTGATATGTTACCATGACATGGTCACTTACATCCTCCTTGTTACTCACCAAATTTTCTATGTGATTTACAACACGTGGATAGTTAAGGTATGGTGTACCACGAATTATTCTGTCATGGAATGATTCCTTGACATCCTGCAAAAGAGAATTATCCAAATTTGGGATGGGATTGTTAGTTCTCACTAAAGCCCTCTCTCACTCGACTTGTCTTGCATATAATCTCACTTTGAAATTTCCTCTCCTCTTTGATCTTTCCCTCTCTTTTCTCTCATGTGGCTCTACTTTTTTTCCCTCACTCTCAGCCACATTACTTTTTTCTCTCTTGCTCTCCTTTTTTCGCTCTTTATTTTTATTCTCTCGCTCACTTTTCAATTTCAGTTGGTCCTCATGGACCTGCTGTGGTGTCAAAGGCACAAGTGTAATAACTCTTTCATCCTTTACCAACTTGTGATAATTTGTAAATCCTTCATGCTTCACTCTCCTATCATATTGTCATGGCCTACCCAATAATAGATGTCTCGCATGCATTGGAACTACATCACACAACACCTCATCATTATACCGCACAATGCTGAAATTCACCAAAGCCCTCTTGGTAACCTGGATCTCTCCACAATTATTCAGCCACTCCAATTTGTATGGTTGTGGATGCCTTATAAGAGGTAACCCCAACTCTTCCACAAGGATCGCGCTAGCCACCTTTGCACAACTCCCTTTATCTATAATCAAACTGAAAACCTTATTTTGAATTTGACACCTAGTGTGAAACAAATTCTCCCGTTGCTGCTTCTTATCATCCACCTTCACTTGTGTAGTAAGAGCACACATCACTATCAATGACTCCGCAACCGGATACTCCACACAAGTTTCACCCTTAACATCATCCAATTTAGGCATGCTGTCACTCCCACTTCCATCATCCAACTCAATCTCTTCATTTTCCCGAAGAATCATCACCCGTCAGTTTGGACACTGTGAAGCTATATGACATGAACCCAAACACTTGAAACATTTAATATCCCTCGACCTACCAGTTGGGATTTTCAATGTTTGGTTTAGTTTTATTCACCTCCTCCTTAACCTTAGGTACTTCAACCTTTCCCCTGGTTTCCAACCGAACATTCCTATCACCACTACTCCATTTGGGTTCCATAGTAAACCTAGGTCTGAGTTGCCTCTCCACCTTCATAGCCATGTGCACCAAGTCGTCCAACTCCATGTAGTGCTGCAACTCTACTACGTTAGCAATATCTCTATTCAACCCATTAAAAAACCTAGCCATCGTGGCCTCTCGATCCTTCTCTATATTTGCCTGAATCATCGCCAACTCCATCTCCTTATAATAATCATCCATACTCCTAAACTCCTGAGAAATCATTTGTAACTTATGATGAAGATCCCGGTAATAATGTCCAGGTACAAACCGTTTTCTCATGCAAGCCTTCAACTCTCCCCAAGTCTTAGTTGGCCTATCCAAATTTCTCCTACGACTAGTCACCAATTGATCCCACCAAATAATAGCATAGTCAGTGAATTCTACTAAAGCTAACTTCAACTTCTTCTTCTCTGAGTAATTATGGAAATCAAACACCAATTCCACCTTCTTTTCCCACACTAAGTAAGTTTCGGGGTCACTTCGACCTTGGAAGGCTGAAATATTCAGTTTGATGTTCCCCAAATCTCTATCAACCCCTCGATCAAACCTACATCCTCTTTTCATCATTCGTCCCATGTCAGCTTCCAAATAATATTCACTACTACCTACGCTCACCACCTCATCTTCTCCATCAAATTCAGCCAAAAGATTCCATCATCGCCTATCTCCTCTATCCCCACGAGGAACCCTTTGGGGCATCCCTCATTGCTGACTCACAATCAAGGTTTCAAACCTAGCTACATCACCACTAATACGTTCCATCAGTTATTCAAGTCTGATTTTTTTTACTCAAACAATAAAAATAACTAATAAAATAAATAGAGGATAGGTGACTTGAATTATAGAGCCGAGCTCTGATACCAATTGATGTGAACCAAACCAAGATTTGATCTTGAAAACCCATGAACAAGATGGAACCAACCCAAGAAAGCTAGAAATCACGTCGCGCAAAGATCAACCCGACCCATTGTTCGACCCGTATTAAGAATCGAGATTATGCATAAGAAATTCGACCCGTTGATTACCCGGAATAAGAACTGTGAAGTGGGAATGCTACAAAAGGATTGCAAAACCTTTTTATAAGTTCAAGGTAGAACTTTAAACCACTAAGAACACAGAGGAATAAAATTCTCAAATTTATTTAATTCTCTCAAATAATCAAAGTCTTCTTTACAATGAATAATATTAGATCCTATTTATATGAAACTATGAAAAACCCTAATTTAGCTAGATAATCTCGTGCTTAATTTAACTAGATCACAAAAGATGCTAAAAGGATGATATTTAAGTCAAACTAGAAAACTATCAAAAAAGGTAAAATTCGCCAGAAAATTGGCCAATGCGGTCGCATGGTTTATTTCTATACGGGGTGTCCCTGGAGGTAGCCATGCGGGGCCGCAGGGTTCTCCATTTTACTCATTTGCTCCGGCCTTCGATTCCGACGCCTTCGAGCTCGTTCCGGCCTTTGATCCCAACATGGAACTTAACCATTGGCTTGTCAACTTCGTCCCCATGAATTTCGTGGTCCAAACGCTTGGTTGTATGGCTTTCTCATCTTGATTCGTTCCCGAACTCGACCTGGACTTCCTTCTCAATGCACTTCGATTCTTCACCCGCTTGATGCCTGACTTGGATCACATCATCGCTTTTATAAATACAAAGCTTCTATTCATCTCGATTCGTTCCCGAACTCGACTTGGACTTTCTTCTCAATGCACTTCAATTCTTCACCCGCTTGATGCCTGACTTGGATCACATCATCGCTTTTACATATTTTTCAGCACTTAGCCTCACACATAATTTCTCTCTCTGACTTAAGTATTGAAGGGGCGACGAGAAAACACATCGACGTCTTTGTTTTAGGTATCAGAAGATTCTGTTAGTGCTCATTCTCAATCATCAAGCTCGGAAATCAACATGTATGATTTTTTATAACATCAACTACCATTGTGCTCAGTGCATGGACTGCAACAAATGGGGCATCTCTGTTCAAAAGGCTCATCGATGCTGAATTACAACTAAAAATGGAGAATGGTTTGTGTTATCATTGTGATGAAAAGTATGGGTCGAGTCACATATGTCGTAATAAGAAGCTCGAGATCCTTTTAGTGCTAGAGGAAGTTGATCCATTGGATGGGGATGACGGAATTGAGGTAAGTGAAATGGTTGAGTTGTCAATTAATTCTTTTGAGGTACGATTGTTACAACCCATGTCATTTTAGTAAAAAGTCAAGTTTGAATTGTCAAAGTCAAGGTCAAATAGACTTAATTCAAATAAATAAATTGTTTTGGACTTAAATTATAATTGGTGATATTTGACAATTAAGATGGATTAAAAATATATAGTTGGCGACTTACTTATATATCAAAGGAAATGTGGGGGGCTTCTTTGGAAATTTTGACTTAATGCTCCCAAATCTTACAATTTAAACCCTTTTCCCTTTTTCATTTCTTGGGCACACGTACAGTGAAGCAGAGAAGAGAGAAAACGTGAAAGAGAAAGAAAAAGGGAAAGAAA
>CAIGRB010007614.1:28738-41144 GCA_903798255.1 Fraxinus quadrangulata | reverse complement strand
TTTACCCTTTCAATTTAGTCGAATAACAACCATCCATTTGGTCCTCTATTGTTAATTTATCAAAAGTTTGGGATCTTCGTTGGCACAAATTGAAAGTTAGGGTAAATTTTACAAAAAAGTGAAAGGTTAGGGACCTCTTCTACAATTTTTTCTTAATGGGTAGTAGATAGAACTTATAGAGCACCAATTTTAAATTTGAATATTTCCAATCAGTCATTAATACTATGTAGACCAAAAATCTTTCAACCTAAAAATTGAGGATGCATAGCGTCTTGGCACAATTTCTTGGATCGCCGTCACGTTACATTTTGTTATGTTATCTTTTATCTCACCATATGATACTGAAAACAATAATTGAAGCTAAAAAATAAGGGTAATACTATTTGTACATAATTATTTACAGATTGATGTACAGAAAAGGAGAAAAACGTTTTGACAGAGAGCGAGAGTAATGCAATTTGTACATAAAATATTTTGCATGTAAACTCAAACTTTTTATCACCTTCTAATTGCACATTCTCCATAAAATTCACTATTCCAAAACTCATTTTAATTATATTGGACAAACATGTTCTTAATATCAATATCTTCAATAGTCATAACCATCTATAAGCAGTATGAGTTGATAGAGTAAATCAATTTTTTTGTTAGAATTTACCCAAGTTTCTTGTGACTAAGCCTTGTTCAGTGTAGCTAAAATTAGATTTTTAATATATTTGAATAAAAAATTGATAAAATATGCGGTTGAAAAGTCAATAAATTTGTAGATTTCATGAAATATGAGGATAAAATTAGTTGTTACCTTTGACTTGAATTTTCATAACTTTTAAAGCTATACCAAAAGGAGACTAAGTATAAAATTTTCCTTAAACTAATGACCCATGAAAGACTCAATTGATATCTAGTTATAGGTACCTGGCTTGGAACTGGAAGGAACCTTGGAACTGTAGTCACCAAACAGAACATAATTGAATAGCCACTTTATCTTATTATCAAGTGTAATGAAAGAAATATGGGTTCCCAAACTATCAAGCTTCCCACCATAGATTTCTCCGAGGTCAAACAAGGTACTCATACATGGGACTTGGTGAAAAATCAAGTCCGCCAGGCCCTAGAAGAATACGGTTGTTCTGAGGCTTTATTTGATAAAATTCTAAAAGGTACTCGAAAAGCAATATTTGATGCATTAAAAGCGCTTTTCAATCTCCCTTTACAAATTAAACTGAAAAACAGATCAAACAAGCCCTACCATGGGTACATTGGACAAGAAGCCTCGATGCTCCTCTATGAAAGCTTGGGTATTGACAATGCACTAGCCCTTGGAAAGATCGAAAACTTCACTAATCGTATGTGGCCAAATGGAAACCCTACTTTTAGGTAAGTTTAAATTCTTTGATATTATAGTCTGAAAAATGTTATTTGTAGCGATGACTACCAATAGTCGTCTTACACGGTATACGTGTGATAATTTGTTATTTGATGTATTAATCTGGTAGTTTTTTATTACCTCATGCAACGAATAACAAACAAACTGATATATGTATGTCACATAGGGCATTTGCTACTAGTCCTTACTATGAATACTATTACTGAGTCGAGATCACTTGCATTAGTACTCTAATGATACTAATTGACTGATTTGTATTTGCAGAGAGGCCATACAGTCCTCGGAACAATTATCAGATTTAGATCAAATAGTTTAGAAGGATGACTATTGAGAGCTTGGAAGTTGAGAAATACATGGGCGAGCACTTGGAATCGACGGATTACCTTGTTCGAAAGCAGAAGTACGATGGACCTCTATCTAATGAGACGAAGTTCGGAATGGCTTCCCACACTGCTAAGAACATTGTAACCATATTGTATCAAAGTGAAGTAACCGGATTGGAGGTCTTAACTAAAGATGGCCAGTGGATTACTGTCGAACCCTCACATGACTCTTTTACTGTCATGATTCGAGATTCTTTCCTTGCAAGTACCCCCCAAACATCTCGTTTTAATAATAATTTTCATTTAAATAAGTTTAGTTAAGATAAATCCTTATAAATGAAAAAGTATGGATGATTTATAAAAGAATATAAAAATTGGAAGCTATGCACGTTTCATCCTCATCCTTTCATAAATGTAACAAATCTTCCCTAAACCCATTTTTAGTATAATGCATTCTTAATCTTTCAATTATGTTGCAAAACTCGTCGTTTAGTCCATTTAGATGAATTTACCATTCTCTTTAAATATAAAAAATAAAATAAAGTCATAAAGGAACAAAAAAGGATCCCACAAAATTTTAATGTTTTTCCTTTTAAAATTCTATTATTTTTCTTTATACGCAGGGATTTATTCGTACTTTCTGAAAAATTATGGAACTCCCGCTGCAGTTTTCACTTATATTTTTTTCTTTATTTATTTTTTTATTCTAAGAGTCCATCATTTCACATGGCTTTAATAGTCAAAATGAACATAATGACGATGTTTATTATATAATTAAAATATTGGGATGTCTGGTGCTAAAAAAAGGTTTCGAGTAAATTAATTATACTTCGAAAAAGTTAGAGACAATCTCGGAGTTTGTTAAACATACTTAAGTGTAAGAAACATTTTAATTGGTATTAGGTTTATATTGAAAAATGATTTTTTTATATGAAGAACTCTTGGTCTTCAACTGCCGATCCCATTTCCCCGATTCTTCTTGGCTAATAAAATTTCATATCTTGTCTATTGGTCGTGATTTTTTATTGTGAAATGTACAATTTATAGGTGTTGGAAAATTCTAACATATATGGGCCACATATGTAATATATTAAAATGTGTGGTGCTTTTGTTTAAACATTAGTCAATTAAAATGATCCATTAAAGTTTATTTTGACTAATGGATATTAGATTTTATGAAAATATAGTGTAGAGACCGGAATGTTTGTTTTAAATTGATGAGTGACCAATTTGAAACAACTGAAAAAATAACTACATATTCAGTTATTATTATTTATCAAGGGGTCATGGTCCCCCAAATTGAACTTGATTTTTCATTCTCTGCATCCCCATCAACAGAAAGTAAATTCAAGAAAAGATCAGGAATCAATTGGAAGATCATAACGCATTCAAGCAATCAGTCAAACATCTATGGATCAAGGTATTCTTCCGCTTTTAGTGCTATCATTGATTTCAACATGGAGAATTTATATATGCTTGTGATTAGGGTTTGATATAGTATTTATTTGGATTGATAAGCTGTTTTCACAATTCTATCAGGTGGTATAAGAGTCACTCTATGATTGAATTCTTGAGAAATCGAAGTTTTTAAAATTCTGATTTTTGTTTTTTTGTTTTGGTTATTTGATCTTCATGTTATTATATGGAATTTGGGAATTTGACATATTATTATATGGATTTCGGCATAATTAAGGATTTTTTTCTAAAAATCCGTATTTTAAAATTAAGGATTTTTAGATATGTTAAAAGATTTCAATTTTTTTTTTAAAAAAATTAATATCTAGACCGGCAGCTTCTGCCGACACTTCGCCAACAGCAACTCAGCGGTAGCGCTGCGCAGCCGCTACTAACAACAGCGCGAAAACGCTGCTGTTACTAGCACTGCTGGGTTGACGAAGGGCCGCAGGAGGCCTTGGCAGGGCCACCAAGGAATAAGGTAGAAGGAGAGGGAAGATTTTTAGTTTTGGAAGTTTAGGGGGCGGGGGGTTTGGGTTGCAAATAAGATAATTTTTGGTCACTGTTTGCAATTTAAAAGTAGGGTTAAAATTTTATATTTCAGCCCCTAAAGTTTAAAATTTATCTTAATTGGGTTTTAAGGTTATGAGTTTTAATAATTCAGCCCCTTAAGTTCTAAAATTAATTAATTTAGGTCATTTAAGTTCTGAATTTTATAAATAAGCCCCTAAATGTTCATAATTGATTTAAATTGGCCCCTAAAGTTTTGAATAATTGATTTTTGACTCCTAAACTCTCCAGTAATCAATTTTTGACCCCTAAAGTATTGAATTATTAACTTTTAGGCTCTTAAAGTTTCAAGATAAATAAAATTAAGTGTTCTACTTTTTCAAATTTTAGTACACATGACTCATTTGGAAAAATATAATATTTGAAAGTGAATTGATTGAAGTAATATGTTGCCAAAACAACATCTCTTGTGGAAATTAATTAACTTAAATATTAGAAGGAATTTGTTTGTATGTTTGTTCATGCGGATATTAACCGGCCCAAATGAATGTTAATATTTGACCGAATTGCACGCACAATTATGATGGTAAACGTGTGATAATTATAAGATTTTCATGTGAATAATAAATCAATCAAAAGATGAATTTATTATTTGCATAAACTATTTTTAATATTTGATCATTACACCAAGAGTACCGCTTACAATTAATATTACTGTCCAAAAACTTGATAGTAATGATATACTAGGTATCTTGAGATGGGACTTACCATTATTTGAATTTATTAGTTATTGAATGTTAATATTAATATGAGCATAATTTTTCCTTTTCTGTATACAGCTAGTTCATCTGCTACTACCATATCTGCAAATATTAATTCTATTCCCATGCTCAATGGGACAAACTTTAAGGATTGGAAAGAGAATGTATTAATTGTTCTTGGCTGCATGGATCTAGATCTTGCGCTCCGGATTGAGCAACTTACTCCTCTTATGGAAAAAAGTTCATCTGATGAAAAGATGAACTTTGAGAAGTGAGACCGCTCAAATCACATGAGTCTAATATCATTAAGCGCGACATTCCAGAAGCTTTTAAAGGTGCAGTGTCTGAAGAAGTAACTAAGGCTAAGGATTTTCTTACCGAAATTGGGAAACGTTTTGCAAAAAATGATAAGGCTAAAATAAGCACGCTTTTGCAAAGCTTGATTTCAATGAAGTATAAAGGCAAGGAAAATATAAGGGAGTACATTATGGAGATGTCTCACATTACTTCTAAACTTAAGGGACTAAAGCTTGAACTGTCTGACGACTTGCTCATACATTTGGTATTGATCTCGCTTCCTGTACAATTTGGTCAATTTAAAGTCAGTTATAACTGCCAGAAAGATAAATGGTCTCTAAATAAGCACATTTCATATTGTGTGCAAGAAGAAGAAAGGTTAAAGCAAGAAAGAATTGAAAGCACTCACTTGGAAAGTACTTCTAAGGATAAAGGCAAGAAAAAAAAGAAGAAATATGAAGCTGCTCATAAGGGTCCAGCATAAAAGAAACAACAAAAGGACAATGGGACCTATTTCTTTTACAATAAGACTGGACATGTGAAGAAGAACTGTGCCAAATATCATGTTTGGCGTGCAAAGAAAGGTACAATTCTTATTTTGGTCTGTTTTAAGGTTAATTTAGCTTCATTACCAAGAAACACTTGGTGGTTAGATTTTGGTGCTACTACTTACATAAGTGTTTCTATATAGGACTGTCTGAGCTACCGAAAGCCAAATGATGGTGAAAGATACATCTATGTGGATGATGGCAAATTGGTGAAAATTGATGTAATAGGCACTTTTAGGTTATTGTTAGAAACTTGTCATCATTTGGATTTAAAATATTCTTTTCTAGCACCATCTTTTAGACAGAATTTGGTTTGTATTTCTTTATTGGACAAATCTGGATATTATTTCATTTGTAAACAATCAGTTTAGTCTTTTATTAAATTCCAATATTATTGGTACTAGTTTATTATCTGCATATGATAACATATATTTGCTCGATACTATTGCATCATATAATGACGCCTTGCATGTGGAATCACGTGGTACTAAACGCAAATTAAATAATGAAAATTTAGCAAAATAATGGCACAAACGCTTAAATCACATCTCAAAAGTTAGAGTTGAACAACTTTTGTTAGATACTATTTTAGATTCCCTTGACTTCACAGATTTTGATATATGTATTGATTGTATCAAGGGAAAATAGACCAAAACAAAGAGATTATGTGCTAACAGAGCATCGAATGTCTTAGAATTGATACACATAGATATTTGTGGACCATTCCCTACGGCTTCTTGGAATGGTTAATAATATTTTATATCATTCATAGATGATTACTATGGGTATCTATATCTTATTCATGAAAAGTCTGAGTCACTTGACATATTCAAATCTTTTAAGACTGAGGTTGAGAATCAACTCAACAAAAGAATAAAGAGCGTTAGGTTTGACTGTGGAGGTGAGTACTATGACAGATATGACGTTCAGGTGAAAAATGTCCAAGATCATTTGCTAAATACCTAAAGAAATATGGAATCGTCCCACAATACACCATGCCAAGATCACCTAGCATGAATGGTGTAGCTGAGAGATGAAATAAGACTCTTAACGACATGGTAAGGAGTATGATTAGTCTTCTACCTTACCAAAATCACTCTGGTGAGAAGTATTAAAGACTGTAGCTTATATTCTGAACAGAGTATCAACTAAGGCTGCTGCCAAAACACCGTACGAGCTTTGGACAGGCAAGAAGCCTAGTCTAAAGTATTTTCACATTTGGGGATGTACAGTTGAGACTAGGCCTTATAGGCCACACGAAAAGAAATTGGACTCCAAAACAGTGAGCAGCTACTTCATTGGTTACTTTGAGCGATCAAGGGGCTATAAATTTTATGATCCTACATTTAAGTCAATTTTTGAAACGGAAACTCCAATATTTTTTGAGGATGTTGAGTTTGGGAGGAGAAATAAGGTTAGAGACACTGTCTTTGAGGAAGAAGTTGAGGAAGGATCGGTTTCGATTCCTACTATTGCTTTTGACAATGTACAGATTCCTATACATGTCACTGATCAAGAAACATATCCAGAACCAAAACAAGACAATGTTGAAGAACTTTCCATCCAAAATGAGGTAATTATTCTAGAAGTATAAATTCAACAACCTTAAGAGTCAATACCATTAAGGAGATCCATGAGAGAAAGGAAAAATGCTATTCTGGATGATTTTATAATATTTCTCCAAGAACATGAAGAAAATAATAGAATGATGGAAGATGATCCAATCAATTTCCATCAGGCCATATAGGGTTCTGACTCTCAAAGCCCATTGGTTGTAAATGGATTTTTAAAACCAAAAGGGATTCGAAAGTTAATGTGGAAAGATATAAGGCTCATCTTGTTGCTAAAGGCTTTACCCAAAAGGAAGGCATCAACTTTAAAGAGACTTTCTCTCCAGTTTCAATGAAATATTCTTTCAGAATAATTATGGCACTTGTTGCACATTTTGACCTTGAGTTATATTAGATGGATGTTAAGACGGCATTTCTCAATGGCGACATTGATGAGACGATCTATATGGTGCAACCAAAAAACTTTGTATCAGGAGACCGAAAAATATGGTTTGCAAATTAACAAAATCCATTTATAGGCTCAAGAAAGCTTCTTGTTAATGGTACTACAAATTTTATCAAGTAATTATCTCGTTTGGTTTTCAGATGAATTTTGTCGACGATTGTGTGTATCACTAGTTCAGAGGGAGTAAACTTATTTTTCTGGTTTTGTATGTTGATGACATACGACTTTCCACTAATGATATAGGCATATTGTACGAAATCAAGATATTTTTATTAAGGAATTTTGAGACGAAAGATCTTGGTGACGCCATTTTTGTATTAGGGATTCAGATACACAGAGATCGCTCTCGAGATATTCTTGAATTGTCACAAAAGAGCTATATCGATAAAGTACTTAAGAGGTTTGGCATGTAGGACTGTAAACCAGGTTATACCACTATCGCTAAGGGTGACAAATTTTCTCAAACAATGCCTGCAAAATGACCTTGAAGTTAAGGAAATGCAGAAGATTCCATATGCATCAACTGTTGGGAGTCTTATGTATGCTCAAGTTTGTACACGTCCAGACATAGCATTCATTGTTAGAATGTTAGACAGATATTTGAACAACCTTGGAATGGATCATAGAAAAGCAGCCAAAGGATTATGAGATATTTGAATAGAGCAAAAGATTACATGCTCACATATATCAGATCGGATTAGTTAGAGATCATAGGGTACTCCGATTCTAATTTTGCTGGATGCCAAGACAGTAGGAGATCCACATTAGGTTATATTTATCTGTTAGATGGATGAGCTATTTCTTGGAAAAGTGCCAAGCAGACACTCATAGCTTCTTCTACCATGGCAGTAGAGTTTGTAACATGCTATGAGGCATCTAACCATGGAGCATGGTTACGAAATTTTTTCACTGGGCTACGCATTCTGAATGGCGTAGAAATACCACTAAAGTTATATTATGATAATAACTCAGTAGTTCTATATTCTGATAACAACAGAAGCTCATCTAAGTCAAAACGTATTGATATTAAGTTCCTGGTTGTGAAGAAAAGAGTATAGAGTGGACATATTTTTATAGAGCACATTGGGACAAATTCCATGATTGCGGATCTGCTTACTAAGGGATTGACACCCTAGGTCTTTCATGAGCACACTGCTCGTATGGATTTGTATATCATGAGGATATCATGTTTTAGTGAGAGTTTGTATTTTCATTGCTTTATATTTCAAACATATTTGTGTATTTGAATATTATTCTGTACAAATTATATCAATATGACTGATGGACAAGATTGTTTTGAAATACCTATAATAAGAATAATAGCAAAATTTTGAGCTCATAAGGTTGTGCACATTTGTAAGATTACATGTATGGCAGAGTGGGAGATTGTTGGAAAATTCCAACATATATAGGACCACACATGTAATATATTAAAATGTGTGGTGCTATTGTTTAAAGATTAGTCAATTAAGTGATCTATTAAAGTTAATTTTGACTAATGTATATTAGATTTTATGGAAATATAGTGTAGAGACCGAAATGTTTGTTTTAAATTGATGAGGGGCCAATTTGAAATAATTGAAAGAAATAACTGCATATTCAGTTATTATTATTTATCAAGGGGTCATGGTCCCCCAAATTGAACGTGGTTTTTCATTCTCTGTAAATTCAAGAAAAGATCAGGAATCAATTGAAAGATCATAACCCATTCAGGCAATCAGTCAAACATCTATGGATTAAGGTATGCTTCCACTTTTAATGCTTTAATTGATTTCAAGATGGAAAATTTATATATATTTGTGATTAGGATTTGATATAGTATTTATGTGGATTGATAATCCCTTTTCACAATTCTATCAATAGGCACTTACATGGTACATTATACATATATACCAAAAATTCTCAATTGATTAATACTTGGCTTTAAACCACTTCAAGATTCTCATAGCATCACACCTTAAACAACTTTTGATTAAGCTATATCAAGCATGCCAAATTAATGTTCTTAATTCGGTTAATAGTGTCTCTCGAGTAGAATCTATCATATTACATTACATTTTTATATCTTTATGAAGGATGTAAACATAAAATCACACAGTAAAGCTCGAGAACATATATTGAAATCATGCAAGACACAAGGGTATGACCTCAAAATAATTGTTATAACGTGATATCTATTTTATTATTTCTCCCGATAACAATAAAAATCAAACATCAATTCAATTATTGATCAAGTAGTTAAAAAGCACTGAATCCTATAATAATCAACCAAGAATAAACACATATTGTATATCAAACTATTGAAAATTATATTAAAGCTTCATAACATGGGTTCATGTATGTCTTGGCGACTGAAATTCTAGCCTAGCATTGCAAAGTTATAAGAATATATATTCGATTTGTAAGACATCTCCCAAATTTTGATATATGAAAAGTTAAGAAGAGACCATGCAAAATATATAATGAGTTAATGATTTTTTTTTTTTAATTTTAAAAAATGACAACTTTTTAAACATAACATCATGGCTGAAACTCTAATCACATGATCACATGAACAATTATTTAATTATGTATTGAACAATTATTTAATTATGTGTACAAGTAGAAGTTAGGAACAATGAGTTCTTCCCACATAACTCATTCTAAACCTATATGGAGTAAATTGTATAAGCTACCCATGTGTATAAAGTGTTACTAATATCATGTGAGTAGCAAGTTTTAGGTCTATGACTAAAAGACACCTGATTTTTGATACCATAGTAGACTTAATAACTTGATTCATAAACCCTGCGAAGAAAAATATAAGATGTTTCTCACTTTTTTTTTTATTGACATGTGATTCAAATCTTTTGAAACTCATTGTTATTTTCTTTATGAGGAATATACTAAAGTTTAAGTTATCTAGTTAAAGGTTATCAATTCATATTCAAGGCCACCCTGCTCACTAATTACCACCATCCCAAATCTCACACACGCGGTCAAAATACACTCACAAGAGCTTAATATGTGCAATGTAGATAATACATGTAGCAACGTATACACAGTACTCCAAACAAATTCTAAACTAAATCAATAGAATCTTTATTCATCGGTCATTCAGTTTACTATTACTCGGTCATAAAATATCATGCGCAATCACTTCAAATTTTTATGTTATCAAAAATCGTAATTTTCCTTTTTTTCTTTTTTTTTTTTATGATAGTGCAAAAATGAGAAGGAAAAAAAATTGGAGTGCATGCATGAATATGTAGACACCATGTACTTGCAAATGTATGCACCTACAAGCCAACTCAAGGATGTACACAAATGTTCTTACCTTTACGAGCAACACTGCAATTCATTACATCACTTTGACCTGTGAGTTCACTTTTTTTTAACCCAAACTTTTCTAGAAAAAGAGATCATCATAGTGAAATAACTTATCATTTCAGTAAAGTGACTAACTTGATTAGTTTAAGAACCTAACATGAAAAGTGATGTCCTATTTGTTGTTCCTAACCAAGAGCTTGTGATACCTAGATCTTACATGTCCTATCTCATGTGGGAATAAATCTAGGAGTAAATCTAGATTTCTAATTTTGAATCTTAGGTTGAGAACCTACTTTCCACATATGATCTTGGTCCTAGGATTCCTACAATCTTAGGCCTGATAAAGACAAGTAGAATCTTATATTTAGAAAATGTAGCTTATGAGAACTTGTATCTTTAAAGCCTAAACCTCCCATATTCCCAGATGGTTCATTCAATCCTAACATGTTGTCAATCTTCTTATAGCCGCTAGAAAAAGATCAAAGCTAGACATTTGATTTCTCAAGATCACTCGTAGAAGTCATAACCTTTATTTCTATGGACTCTTTCTCAACTCTTAACTCATTTAGATTTTTACAGGACTTCTCAAATTTAATTACAAATCTTTCATTTTCTAACTTAAGTTCATGTAACTTCTTAAAGAGAGGGCTATTTACTTTCTTCAACTTAAAGTTATCCTTAAATTGCTGGTCAAAAGCCTTATATATGTCTTGCTCATCTTTTGATTCTTCTCGTGAAGAGTAAGATTGCTCTATATCCTCAAGTCTCTCATTCTTCTCTACAAGTTCACTCTTAGCTACGAATCAAACGACATATACTTCAAACCCTTAAAATTGGAATTCTTACCTTGTTCATCGGAGCTAGACTTATCATTAATGAGAGTGGCGTTCAAAGCCTTACATGGGGTTTTCATATAACTTGGGTACTTAGCTCTAACATATTCAAAATCTTGACATTCATGACACCTAACAGATTGATACCTCTTCCGGCATCCCTAGCATCTCTCTTCTCTTGTTTATCTTTCCTAAATTTACTTGAGTCACCCTTAAACCTCTCAAAAGGTCTCCTACTGCTCCCAATAAATTTTTTGAATTTCTTAACGAAGTAAGCAAACTCCTCATCCTTTAGGGTATTATCATCACTATGTTCACTTGTCTCTTCCTTAACAATGTTAGGGCTAAAGACTTATTTTCCTTAGACTAAGGTAGAGTAAGCTCATAGATTTGGAGAGACCCTACACGTTCTTCTATCTTGACCGTATCTCAATAACTATAACCTTAGGTCTAAATCTTTCAGGAATGGATCTTATCACTTTTCTCACAATCTTTGTCTATAGGATTTGTTCACTTAGGTTGAAACTAGAGTTCACTATGTCATTTAGCTTTGCACAGAACTCATCGAATGATTTATCATCTTTCATCCCAATTTTTCTCATATCTAGTGGTCAACATATGTAGTTTAGAGTTTTTCACAGTCTTAGTTCCCTCATGTGTGGTTTATAGAATATCTCAATCTTTTTTAGTAGTCTCACACATGAACACTCATTTAAACTCTTCCAAGAAATAACAATAAAGAAGGTATGGACAACTCTACTATTCTAATCACACTAAGCTAAATCATCCGTAGACCAAGTAGAGATCAGTAGGTATAACAATACAAGCGACAGTTGTAGATGGGGGTAGTCCAACCCTTTTCTACACTAACCTATACACTCGTTCATCCATAGATTTTAAAAAGGCTTTCATTCTAATAACCATAATTGTTTTCATCAAAATATGGAAGTATGTATATATATATATA
>CAIGRB010007614.1:0-11167 GCA_903798255.1 Fraxinus quadrangulata | reverse complement strand
TCATAACTTATTTCAATTCTAGTTATTTTTTCATCAATTATTTTTATACATTTTTCAACAAAATTAATTTTATCATTCATACTCATCCTTTAGATCTTTTACAATGTGGTTTAATAATTTCAAATCCTAATTTATCTAATAAAATATCAATTTTATAATAAATAATGTCTATTTTTCTTCTAAAGTTGCAATTTTACTAATACTATTTTTCTGTGCAATTTTTGATATTTGATTTTGAATTTCTTCAGTTTAGCTTCATCAAGTATTTCTAAATTATTAATCTGTTTTTTATTTTATTTTATTGAATTGTTTAGACATATTTTAACTTATAACTTCTAATATTTCTTTAGCTATTTCATCTTTTAGATCTATATTATTAATTAAATCTATAACTTCTATGTCCTTAGATTTTAATTGTCTTAATTGTTGCCATAAAAATGCATTAGTCCAATTTGTAGTCATGTTTAATAATCCATCTGTGTTTACCCATGAACTTCAAGGTTGAAACATAGTTGTATTTCATCCTTTAGTTTGATAACGTCCTATTGGTAGACTTATATTTTCTATTTCATGTTTATCAAATCTTATTTTTATTGGTACACTCATATTAGTCTGGTAGGTTTAAAGGATTTGTTATATTATTTATTATTTGTTCTATTTATGTTCTTAATTGTTCTTCTATTCTTAATTCTCTTCTAATTTCGTCATTTATTAGTTCTCTTTTAATTTTATTCCATCTAGAAATTTCTTTTTCTATTTCTATAAGATTATTTTTAGTTATTTGTTCTTCTGAACTTTTTATTTTATTATCACAAAATTTCTTAATTATTCCAGACATATATCTTTTTAATTCTAAAAATACTATTTAAAGGGAATAAATCCTAAAATCAACATGAGTCAAAATGTTAAAATTTATATTCTTGGACCTCTATAATTATTCATTGTCATCAAAACTAAGATCAAAATCATATAATTCAGCAACTTCATTATAATTCTCATGTTGTTCTATAGTTTCAAAGGCCCTTTTCACTATTTTCACTATCTAACGAGAAAAATATAATCATTTTTATTATTTCTTTAGGTAATATATTTTTTATCCATAGGATATGATTGTAAGACATTTTTTATAATATCTAATATCTCTTTTTATGAAATTTATTCCCCTAGTATAACTATCATACGTTTCTGAAATTTCTATCACGTGACTATAATAAATACTATTAGTATATCTAAAAGATACAATTCTATATAGAATTCGTAATGTTCCATAGTAAAAGTCTTCACAGTATACAATCCTCTTAAATATTCTTCTATAATAATTTTCTTCAGGCAATAAATTTCCTTGTAGCTTAAAATAAGGGCCTTACCACGCTTCGCCAAATAGCAAGAATGTTAAATGTTTCTGGTCACCTTCGTCACAAGAGTTGGCCAAAGTCCGACAGCATTACAGCAAAATGTACACAATGGCATTCAAAACTCTCAAACAGACTCACTTTGTAGAACAACACTCAAAGCATAATAAAAGATTTATTTCAAACTCAAAGATTTTATTGATCTGATGATAGCTTGAAAGATATTATACACGAATTCTATAAAGATTGAAATTCCGAAGAGTCGTTTCTACTCTCTAATGAAAGATATTACAATGATCATTTCAGTATTTTTACAAACAGATTTTTGGTCATTTCAATGGTCATACCTCTTCAAATGAGAAGAGTCTCAATTTATAGAGAGGCTCACGTTTCATCGAGAAACTTCTGGCCAACCAAATTTTTACAACACAAAAGTAAACGTACAATTATTTCTTCAAAGTAATTGAAATAATTAAAGCACTTGTCGGCTACTTTATTCCAACTTTAACGGCGTCTTTTTCTTTACAGCTCACATTTTGTTGTCTTGGTCTCTTCTTATCGTCCTTTATCTATGGACGTGTCCCATCAACCTACAAGCTTATTTGATGCATTCCTCACTTCCAAGGAATTTGTCGTTTAAGATTTCACAAATCTTATCTTCAAGGATTTTTGATTCTTTATCTCCTCTGCAGATAAGGATCCAATTATTACTCATTCCATACACCATATATTTTTCTCCGTAGAAAAGCTGCATGGTTGAACAAACTGATTTAATTCTGAGGGCTCGCCTATAAATCATCAATTTTTTATTAATTGTTGGCAATTATTTGCAATTTTGAATCTCCTTTAGTGGATTCCCATTATTCTTTCTGATGGTGATAAGATGATGTTCTCCATACTATTCTGGTTCTTTATACTCTGGACTGATGGTGTAGAATCTCAACTCAACTGGTTGTTTATCACTATATTTTTTAATACAGTTGATAAATTCTTTATCAAATTTTTCAATTTTCTTAAGATCGGTTCCTAGGAAGAGTCTATCTAGTAATTCAAATGTTGCTAATTTTCTGAAAATAGTTAGATTTGCTCCTTGAATAGCACTTATCCTTGGGTAAATCGCCGTAGAAAGAGCTGTGAAACAAAAAGAAACTCCTTCTCTAAAATCATACACCTATTCTGAAAATTAAAAAAAAAATTTCCATGGGATGAAGATTAGTTCGAACATGATGAGTTGTAATTATTCCTCTTGTTGATTTTTTGTCTCCAAAATATTTTTTATTTTCCTGAAATTCACTTTTTGCAGACATTATCCTAATCTTTATTTTGTGCTAGTGGAGGTTCCTAACCTTTCATAAATACGCACATGGGGTCCATTTGGACGGAAACCGTCCAAAACTCTATCAATTGACTTGGAAATAAAAAAATGAGATATTTTGACTACTTTAATGAGGGGTAATTTCGTCCATATAATACTTTCCCTCTAAAAATTAAAAAAGAGGAATTACATTTCTCAATCTCCGTTTCATGTAACAGAGAGAGAGAGAGAGAGAGAAACGAAAACAGTTATCTTTTACAATGTCTGAAGAAGAAAGATATCAATCTAACAAAAAAGTTGAAGATATTGTCTGCCACATACGAGGCCCTCTTCCTGAACCTGTGTATGGTGAGTATTATTGTACTTTGAAATTTCTACAAATATCCATACTCCTAATTATGCAGCGTTGAAATGGTTTCATTTAGTGCAATATTTTAGGTTTTTAACTATTTTATTAAGTTGGGTGTAGCATAAATCGTGTAATCGTTACGGGTTTACATTGCACATTCGTGTAATGTGAGACCAGGGTTTGGTTATGATGATCATTTGTATTGAACTTGTTTTACAGAGAAAAAAAATACTTATTTCATCATAAAGCTAAACCATAGCGGTATATTATTCAGCAAAATACGAAATTTTGTGTACAAGCATGGTAAAATAACACATCTTGACTACGTGAATCCTAATTGGTTTAATAGATTTCTTCTAAACAATGCCTTGAAGATGTTGGGATATTTTGAGAAAATAAGGCATCTCTATAAGGCTAAAAAGAAAAGATTGATGAGGCATCATTTTGGTTGGTGAAGGATGCAAACTTCATGAATGTAGTAAAGTTGCTTGGTGAGAAGAGGATCGTGGAGTTGTGGTGTTTGCATTTGGTTAAAGTGTTCAAATTGCCATGGGATGATAAAGTAAGGTATGATATTTCAGTTGTTGATATTAACACATGTGAGGTTTAGGAGGAGGAGGTGAAAGAAAAAGGAAAAGTAGATGTTGAGGGACAAGTTCAGCAGTCATCATGCTATGCTGTGGAGGTCTATGATGAATAGATAGAGGGTGATGAATTGTATGTTGTGGATAAAGTTGAGAGTGTAATGAAAGAGGTAAAATGGAAGTAGCCACGAGTGTTGACTGTGGTGAAACTCGTGTTGATGATAATGTTGGTGGACCTGTGGGGAGTGAAGTGAACAGTGATGGGATTGAACAAAATGTGGGTGGTGAAGTATACGATGACAATATTGATAAGGTACATGCAAATGAAATTCATGCGGATACTAAAAAATAAACCTGCTGATGTTTGAATAGAACATTTGAAGGATGGTGAGGAGGATGATGTACCTATTGCTGGTGAAAATGATGAAGTTGCAGGTGATGAACCTGCAACTCATGAACCAAATATGTACCATGTTGAAAATGTGCATAATTTAGCCCTAGGTGAGGAAGATGATGAACCTGCAACTGATGAACTAGAGGCATACCCTATTGAAAATGTGCATGATGCAACCCCTGCTTGTGAAAATGAGGAACCTGTACTTATTCAAAACAAAGTTCATCAAGCTTAACAGAGTGATAGAGATGGCAATGAACAAAATGTGGAGGTTGAAAATGTAAATGCACCATCCACTCATGTAAATTTGGAGCCTCCTACTGATAATGCTCTACCTGTGGTGTCCCCGTACTGCTTAAACTGTGGAGCCTGATGTTGATATGCATTTTGAGTCACATTAGGATAAAAATATAGAAGTTCTCGCTAATGAAAATGTACCACCTCTTGTTGAAGATCCCCGTGGTTCCTCCTGTTGAACCGGATGAACATGATGCACCCCTTCTTGCTGGAGGAGTTTAGTGATCCATAATATGAGCAAGATAAAGGTATAGCTACAGATGACAGTGATGAAAATGTATTCTTCAAGTTGACTGAACCTCTTGATATTGGTGATGGAAATGTGACAGATGAAAATCAGGGCAACGTAGGTGGTGAAGATGGTGATGGAACAGGCTACGATGACTTAGATGATCTGAGAAGCATTCCAAGTGAACTATGAGAAGTTGGTTCCTCCTCAAGAGCCAAAAATGACATTTGGTTTAACCCTCCAACTGATATGCAAGATCCCAATTTCCATATAGGTAATGATCTTTTATACTCCTTTCATGTCTTATAATGTAGTAGTAGGATAACTTAAACAATTGATATGATCTATTCTATGTAGGCATGAAGTTTGACAACATAAAGATGCTGAGGGATGCAATGGTACAATATTCAGTAAAGGCAAATCAGATATGTGAAGATTGAAGGAACTGACTCAGAGTCAGGTGTGTGAATAACTGTCCATAGGAGTTATATGCCTACCAACAGCCAGATAAAAGTTTCAAGATTAACACATTCAATGATGACCATACATGTACAATGGTGTAGCAAAAAAAAGAGTTCATGCTGGGTGCTTAGCAAAGAAATACATACATAAGTTCGGATTAGATCCAAAATTGTCCATGAGCAGTTTCATTGAGACGGTAAATGAAGAATGTATGTATGAGATATTAAAGCATCAGCTTTATAAGACAAGAGAAAATGTATGAGATATCATTGTATGTTTCATGTTGCATGGGCTATAGTGGATGTTAAGAACAAAAGAAATTAGGAATGGTTCTTAGAACTTTTGATAGTTGCCATTGGGATGTACAATAGCAGGGCATGGACCTTCATATCTGATAAATAGAAGGGCTTGGTAGACTCCATTAACCCCTTCTATGAAGGTGCTGAGCATAGGTACTGTGCAAGACACTTGTACAACTACTTCATTTTGGTGCATAAAGGCTCCACTTTAAAGAGTTTGTTCTAGGTTGCAGCTAGGGCAACAACTGTGCTATAGTGGATGATTTGAATAAATGAGATGAAATAAGTTAATGAAGATGCATTCAAGTGGTTCAATGAGAAACCGCCTCACATTGGACCAGTTCACATTTTCAGCAGCATTCAAGGTGTGATATCCTACTTAATATCTTATGTGAAGCATTCAACTCTTCCATACTTGTTCCAAGAGAAAAGCCTTTTATCTCACTATTGGAAAAGATAAGACATCAACTCATGATGAGGATGAACACAGAAAGGAAAGCAGCACAAAGATGGGATAGTACTTTTGGTCCTAGAATTATGACTATAATTGAGAGAGCCAAGGCATATGCAAGATATTTCAAGGTAGATAATTCTGGTAGTGAGAATTTTGAGGTTAGCAATAGAGATGGAATGTAGACTTGGCAAGACAGGAATGTGCATGTAGAAAATGGCAACTAACTGGAATTCCATGTTCACATGTAATCTCTAGTATGCTTTCTAGGAACATTGGCATATACGAGTACGTTGATGCATGCTACACCAAAGAAGCTTATCTCAGAACCTACAGCCCAGTCATCCAACCAATGTCAAGTCTTGAGTTATGGCCAAAACATGGTAGATCCACCCATAAAAAGGAAACATGCAGGAAGACCAAAGAAGATGAAAAAAAAAGGCCTTAAGTTGAGCTACTTCCAGAAACGAAAAGTGCAAGAATGGGTATGAAGATGACATGTAGAAGATGTGGAGGAATATGCCATAACAAAAGAAAATACACGGCCTCCTTACCTATATATGCAAGTTCTTAGCCAGGTTCACAAGCAGATGCTCAACAACAATCACGGCCAACAACATCACAAGGCAAGAGAAAATCAGCTATATCCAACGAGGCATAGACAGGTAAAGAAGAATAAGGACAAGGAAAAAAAACTTAGCTTTTACTGATGATCTGTTGATATGTTAGACTGATTTTGTAATGCCCATGATCATTTGCAATATAAAATTAATAACAATCAGTGAAAAATGCTGATCTTTTGATATGTTAGACTGATTTTGTATTGAAATGCTCTTTTGATGATGTATATTCCGACTGAAAATGAAATGAATGTTCAACATTTCAGTAATTTAATTCACTGTTATACTACAAGTGTGGAAATGTTCTTAATTAGTTCAAACTTTATCTAGAAATTTCAAAAAAGGTTAAGGACCTCCACCACAACGCATTAAAAGGTTTGGGACTTGTTCTGTAATTTGTTTAAAAGGTTTAGGACTTCCATTGCAACGAATGGAAAACATTTGGGACTGTATCTAATAATTCTGAAAAGGTTTTGGACCACCGCTGCACCATCTCCATGATGTTTTGCAAGCAAAATTTTCCTTTTATTCTGATCATTTATTTTCAACAAAGAAGAGGAAAATAGGATGAAGGAAAAATCGAAGCATTGCTAAATAATAACATGTTTATTACTAGAAAATAAGTTAGAAAGCCATAGACCACACGATTTATAACACAGTGACCCACATAAAAACACATAAACCTAACATCTTAGCTTAAACCTAACTCAGATATAGGTACAAACTCATTTCAGTAAAACTCCACATACAAATCCAATGAGCCAAGTCTTCCACGCACTACAGCTTCTAGAAGGAAGGTGTTTATTTCAGCTTCCATCTCCATCCTAACTCATGGAAATCCAAGGATCAACTCCTTGAATTTTTCACACATTGGCGGGTCATACCAGTCGAAAAAATTACATCCACCTACATCCGACGCCATTGTATAGCTCGAAGCAGCCTCTCATATAAAGAAAAGAGATCATGCAATAAACCCTCCAAATGATACGTCCATATGAATCTCCCTATGCTTCACATCATTCTTCTCGGTACATAGAAACCAAAATATCAGTGAGTAATGATAATGTGAATGTGTCCAAAATGAACATACTGTCCAGAATATCTCTATCTCTGGAATCTCTGTCTGACTCCCTCTCCTGAACTCATAGGTACCTGAAAAATATCTCTAAAATGCTACCATACCTGATCGAAGATACTACTGCCAGTGAAAATATGACTGATAATCTCAGTCTTAAAACAACATTGGCAGTGAGAAGCCAACAGGCACCTAATCCTCCCCTGAATAACAATATCTACTGGAACGAGGTACGCCATAGTCTCCAATAGAAGAATCAGACATCGACGGGCTAAATGGAGCTCCATAGTAACCGATACGAATCCTGACATGCTAACTTTTCTACCATCCGATGTATCCCACCAAAGGCATCAGTACATAAAGTTATAGCCCATATCTGCTTTGCCATAAGAGGAGGGAGAACCAATAATAAACATCCAATATCTCACCTAATATCATCAAAAAAGTCCTACACCCTCACAGATGTGTACTGTCTATGTGGGAATAGGGATGCCATGTGGTCTCACCCATCTAGCAATCATGCCAAAAGAAAATCTCACATATTTCAAGGTGCTATGCAATGTATATCTCTGTTTGGGGCCCAACTAATTTCAATCGCTTCCAGGTAGGAGAAGTTGAATAGGGAAATGCTATAAGTAAAAGATGTGTCCACCACATCCTATAATCTCCTGAAACCTAGACTACCCCTATCAGTAGGAAGGAAAATCTCCTTCCAGCTCCACCAATGTAAATGTCGTGCATGTTCCTTGGAATCCCACAGGAATCGCGTAAAAATGCTCTAAAGTTTTTTCAGGATAGCCTTGGGGGCTACATAATCTGAAGAAAGTGTAATGGCATGGAAGAGTGCACTGGCCTCAGCAGGTAATATGGCCACAAGGTGATAAAAGTCGTGAAGCCTAACCTGAGATCTTGTCCCTAAACTTCTTGATAATGTCATCATAAATGAAGCTCCTCTTAGTCTCCTTAAATAAGGGGACTCCCAGATAAGTGAAAGGCTGTTGCTGGTGTTGAAAACCAGTTAAAATTTCTATTCGTCTAATCTGACTAATAGATGCCCATCTGGGTTGTATAAGTCCGCTATTGTCCCTGTTCACCAACTAACCAGAAACCCTTTCGTAATGCTCCAAACAACCAAGAATCCTCTTGATGGACTGTTTCTGGCCATTGACGAATATGATCATATCATCGGCAAATGAAAGATGTGAGACAAGAATACTACCTCCATACCAATAACACATATTGGGATACTCCTGAAACCTCTAAGTGAGTAGGCATGAGAAGTAATATGCAGCTATGAAGAATAAAGATGGCAAGATGAGATTACCCTATCTGAGCCCTCGTGAGTAGAGAAAAAAACCACACGAGTGGCCATTTAAGAATACAGAAAAATGACACTCCGAGATGTACCGTTTGATTCTGTCGATCCAGATTTGATCAAATCCAAATGCCTCCAATACAGAAAAAATGAAGCCCCAGTCCATGCGACCATATGATTTAGCCATGTCTAGCTTCAGCATAGCGTTACCCTCTCGTACTCTATCATCCAAAGTGTGGAGATGCTCCTGAACAAATAAAACATTGTCCACAATTAGGCGACCAGGGATAAAACCACTCTGTGGATAAGAGATAATGCGCTATAACAATGTACTCAACCGAGTATTTAAAAGCTTGGTAATACGCTTATTTGAACATAGTACATAAACTGATGGGTCTGATCCAAACTATTCTAATTTCGATCTAAGGATGTAGAATATAGTGATTTTGGGTTTAGCATCTATGGTCCACTATTTCAACATATCCAATTATGAAATCAACTTATTCCTACACAATGCTTAACTTAATTCACGTACTCAGATATATATCAAACGTCACATGGAAAATTAAAAATTAACCTAAGCATGTAATATATTCACCATTCATAGATCAATTCATAATTCAATATATTCCTCATTGCAAGTTACGCCAACTAACTCACGCAAACACAAAAAAAATGAATTTTTTCTAATTTCTATATTTTTCTAATATCTAAAGCAATAAAACATACAACAAAAGAAAACTCATATTTTCCACCCCAAAGATAAATTAGACATTGTCCTCAATGTCTTAAATTCTAAGTCCGCATCTAAAGGGGTGAGGAAGAAAATGAATAAAATATTTCCCTGATACGATGTGAAATTCAATGGCTGGCATGTATTATTGCTCCCGTTATCTCCTTAGTCAATATTGGTTTAAGTGTTCCCCGACTTCATGTTCCTGCACAATGTTGTTTGATAAAACATTAAAGATCAGATACTTGGAACATGTGTTACTAAACTCAAATATCTAATAAATCAACTAAATTTCAAGGACCTAAGGGAAAACGGAAAATGGATGATGAGTTCCTAATAATTAAATAAAAACTATTCTAAATTATCCTAAGTCTACAAAGCATAATGTATAAAATGGATAGAAATATCGAGTTGTCTCCCAATAAATGTTTTGTTTAAAGTTCTTAACTTGACTTTATTATTTTAGCATTATACAATTCTAAAGAACGCTTTTGATGCCTTACTCAATTTGCCTCTTTTGACTTTACTCAACTCTTCTTGCTTTTACAAATTTTAACACTGCCCACTCCAATTTGATATGACTTACCTATCTCATTCGATTCGGATTCAACTATATGGACTTCTTCCCCCTCTTCAATCTTAATTACAAATTCAATGATTGGGTAATCAATGAAGTCGACATAATGTAGGTTAACATCGTCTTCATTAATTGCCTACTCTTCATTTTGTTCATTTGTAATTGATCTTTCATCGTCTTATGCTCGTCTTTCATAATTGATATCTCATCGGGTTGAGTAGCTGGTTCACAATCTAAATCCACATGCAATAGAAACTCTTTTCTTTCAAACTTTTTGAGTGGATTGTATCCCTACCTTTTAAATTCATTCCAGAATACGCCATATCCCATGCACAGTTTGTTTTCATCCAACTTGGCAAAATCAGTATAGTATTTTGCAAGTATCTTCTCATTCAACATTGAATGACCAAATCCCAAAAGCGTGTCAGAAAGGATACACTCATCCACATGCATGTAGCCTTCAATAGATGTGTCAATTGCTAGTCTCTAACATCTTAAATATTGTTTAAACCGCAAGAGCTTGAGCAGATAGGGTTCAATGCATATATTCACGTAGTAGCTCGTATAATGCGCCCCGAAGTAGAATTCACAATAGATATCTTCTTCCGTATCGTCCATGTCGAGATTATTATTGCCAAAATCTTTCTACCATGCCAGCGTTAGAAACTTAGATGCATTACTGAATGGCACCTGGAAAGAATATCAAATAAGAGAGATCAGGGTGGGTAGCCAAAATCAACAAAAATAAATTAAAAATCGAATCTAATATAGCTACTAAACTAAAATTAAATCTTTTTATTCCCGACAACGACGCAAAAAACTTTTTCGGACAAAACTCGCGAACATATAGGATCGTTGACAAGTAACAATGAATAAGGTCTAATATCTAGTTCAACATCTTTTACCAAATTTGATGTATCGTAACACGAAAGAGATTAGGTTTGTTGTTTATACTGATTCTAACTAAGAAAGTCGTTTTATCGATATGAAAAGAATGTATTGGATTTCTGAATCCCCCTATTAGTGCTATTTTTAATTCTCAATCCATAAAAAATGGTAAGTATTTTCTAGTGTTAATGATAATCGATAATCCGATTTTATTCAATATTTTTTTC
>CAIGRB010007599.1:13459-28801 GCA_903798255.1 Fraxinus quadrangulata | reverse complement strand
TAAAAAATTGAAAGGTTCAACTAATTGCAATGAAACTGCAGTAAGTTCTTCTTTTTCTATCTTTTTAACTTCCATTAACCTTGCCTGTAATAAAATTACATCTGACAATATTAAAAATCATACAACACAGATTCATACAAACTTGGAGAGGCAGGAAGCAGCAACATTGGACATATATTGATGAAGACGGACTAATACAGCATCAAATCAAGGCAAGACCCACAATATTTGAAGCCGGTATTAGAGTTAATCATATAGATCTCACTCCCTTGGACGGGCGAGCCAAAGACTGCTAAGTGCTCGAAGCCGAGAGAAATAGTCATTGATTGCAAGAAGAGCACGAGCTGACTGGCGAGTCGTCAGTATACGGTGCATATGTTGCAAAGTTTGTTGCCGCAAATTATCAGCCTGTAAATCAGGGTTTCATTCATTAAAATGTTAATCATGAAATTATTCTGTTTACATCCAAAATATAAATTGTATGTTCCCAAGCTATGGATCTTATATTGCAAAAGCTTCCATGACTGCCCCAGTTACATAATTGAGCATGATGCACCGAGGATTAGCACTAGTACAATCTTTCGGCTACTGTTGCTCAAACATTCTTCCAATTTTACGGTTTTGAATTTATCTTGTATAAAAGAACAAAAACAAATCATCAAAGGAATTGGAATGGGGACAAAAATGAAATGCAGGAGGGTTTTGACACTGATTTGACAAAACATGGTCATTTTCGTTATAATTACATGATAAGTAGACTGACCTGACGAATGAAGCCCTCAAGAGTTCCTAACTTTCCCATAGCCATTGCCATTTGACCCATGTAGTTGGCAACATTTCCTGACGAAGCTGACGGGCCAAGAGATCCTGCCAAAGTTTCAGCCAAGGACTGCTGCAAATCCTCCATTCCCTGTGACAAGGCGTCTTCAGCCTGCTGAGATGATTGTTGCAAGTTGTTGATAGATGACAACTGCTGATCAGTCAGCAACTCCAAATGATTTATAAGAAGCTGCAACAATTTGCACAAAATGACCAGATGTCAAAAGAAGGCATTAAAGTGTTATTACATACAAGGAAGACAAATTTCACCACACTTCAAAGACACTCTTTTTAACATATTGAAAAACAAAGCTATGGAATAACAGGACATGCAGAACATTTACATCATTTTAACATTGATCTTTCTAAGATGAGTCCTCTTGTTATCCTAAGACAAATAATAGTAGGAATATGGACGATAAAATCAATAGCAGAATCACAATGGAGGATCAAGTTATCCTCAAGAGTAAATTTCAAGGTATTTAGGAGTTGAAGCGTGCAATATATGTTGCACTATGAATCAAAATTGATTTACTAGTTAGATTAGATTCTAATCTAATAGGTTAAATTGATAACTTATACTACAAATGAAATTTGTGTTTGCAGGTCACGCCTCCAAAATTGTGAAGTAAAGAGAGAAAATGAGTTCATATAAGAGATCAGAAATGATCATTTGTAGTCATCCAAAGAGCCAGACTACTGATGAACCTAAAATGAAGGAAAACCGATCAAGAATAGATCAGTAAAATCCAGGAGTTCAGATTCTCAAAGGCGCAGAAGACATCTGAAGAGCATGGACTTTTCATGTCTAATATAGGTAGATTTTACTTTTGCTGCTCTCCTAAAGTTTCTGAAGGACTGAAAGAACCTAATTTTTAGGACAGTCTTGTAGGACTGGGAATCTAGAGAACCCCCCACCCCCAAAAAAAATATAAAAAAAAATGAGGACAATCAAAAACAAAATGAGGGGAAAAAGGACAGATTCTCAGTAATATTGTGAGAAGAAAAGAGGAAGCAAAGTATTCAAATATTCTTGCTCTATATTCAACAACCTACGTAATTTCAAAGTACCGTCCATATAGTTAATTGAAGAGGCGTAGCTGTGAAATTAGCATTGATGTTGTTAGTGAATGCTCAGAGAGGTGCACCAAGGAGAGGATGTATGACCGAGTTCATCCAGACCATTATAAATATCATGTTTTTTTCTTTTCTCTCTGTCTCTGTGTGAATAAGTTTAACAGTTGGCATGCACACTTCATATGCACCTTTACATCTAAATCTAGTTATTACCCTTGTTATACTGTTCCCTGTATTTTCTTTTTCTTCATTCTTTATAGTCTAGTAATTTAAAGAAAATTAAATACAGGGAATGAAGAAAAAGAAAAAGAATTGAGTCTGGATGTAATTTTTAACCTGTTTTCAGACTTAACATGTAATTTTTATCGTATGAGTATCAGTCAATTCTTATATCCTAGGTATACTGTGTACCCTTCGATGCACATCGTTTCCTGTTGAACACTTTGTATGTCTTGAAGAGTGCCTTTACATTGTCTCAAGCATTGCTTGCTTGTTATGTTTTTGCACTTCGTACAACATATCTCATCTAAAAGTTGGGTAATGTTGAGTTCTTTTGCTCACCTGCATAGCAGATAAGTAATGCTCAGGCATCATTTTCTGCTGATTTTTTTCATTTGTTGCGGACTCCTTTCAATATTCTTGCTTGATTTGTTTGTTTTATTCTTAATATTAAAATATTTGCAAATAGTTCATGTAATGATTATAATGATAGTTCACCATCTTTATGGCACTCTTTGATGAGTCATTGACGGACAAAATGTATCTAAAACAAACATAGCAGAGATGAGGATTTATCATCAATGAGAAGTCATATTATAATAGATAAAATGAGGATATGCATTAACAAGTGCACCAACTGAGAATGAAATGGAGAGAGAATTTAGATGATTGGAGCTTGTTTTTTCATATAACTAAAATATTATCTCTAATAAATTTCTAGAGGAAAGAAACAAATCATGATATTAGCTGCATGACTACTCGAGATGGGGGGAGGAAGAGAATATGGAGAAAAAATTTCGAAAAGTAGTTCACCAGTCACTTTTGGGTAAAATACTTTAAACAGTAGATATAATCTCACCTTAAGAAGTTCAGATGAACGAAATCCACCAAGCCAAAGGAAGCACCTTTCTGCCGGAGTTTTCCACATGCCCGATAATATATGAAAGACGTCAGCCTTTGCAGCATCCCCTTTTATCATGAAAATGCTATCATAATGTGCCAAGACGCCATCCAAAATTATGCGAAGTTCACCATCACCCGCTTGAGAATTGACAGCACCTCTTAGCTCATTAATCCGTCGGTTGTGCTCCTCCAACCACCGAGCATATTCCACATCAAAGGCCAAGGCACCTGTAAAAATGTGTGTTACCAGTTCATAATTTCATGTGACCAAAAAGTTGTTCAAAGGACGGTTCTTTATTTGAAAAATGGACTTACATACCTAAAACAGTCACTTTAGAAGACAACACAATCCTCTATAGTACCTTCACTATTATCCTTGTTCCTACAATTGTAAAAGTGGTATTACATGTATTCTGTCTTGGTTCTACTCAACCTAAAACCTTTATGTTCCAAGTACTCCTCCAAAGTTCCAACTTAAACCCCATTTTGGTGTCATCCACTAAAATCTAAGCAGCATAGACAGAGACACGTGATTAGGGCAAAACACAACACAGAAACGCCAACATGTTATTATCAAGAAAATTCGAACAAGGACATGTCGACTAAAAAATTGAATTACATTTTATTTTATTTTTATTATTTTCTTTTGGCTGGGAAGGGGGGTTACTGTAAAACAAATGGAACGATGTTTTTTTCTGTTCTTTTTTTTTAAAGTGTTTCTATTCTGCAAGTTTCAATTTTTGTTATGTATTCTAGAAATGGAGATGAATTTGGGAGATGATGGAAACTTAATGGCTGGAGGAGGGCTTTGCATTGTTTTTTAAGCAAGTTCATTCCTTTTATGTATACTTGAAATGGAGATTAAATTTTGAAGATGGAAATTTAAAGGCTGGAGGAGACTTTTGCATAGCTAAAAGTAAGTTGATTTCTTTTGCTATGTTAAAAGGCCTTTCATTTTTAAAAGGGTGTTCACTTTAAGAAGAGTGTTCATTATTAAAAGCATTTCATTTTTCAAGCATTTGAAGCCTGTTGCATTCAAAACAGCCTACTTCAATTTTGAAAGTCTTTGCATTTCCAAGCTTGCCCTTTTTAGCTCTTAGGACTTGTTTTGCCCCAATTTCCACATTTTATCATCTCCAAAACCAGTTGCCGGATCTTCTCCAAAGCAGCCGGCGACTTCTTTCTCCCAACCAGACGGCATCTCCTCGTCTTTCAACCAGTCACAGGCTGGTGTCTCATCTTCTTTCAACCAGATGACGCTCCTCTTTTTTCAAAAAATTAGTGCCTCCTCCTCTTAGTGACATGCCACCTGTCTTGTCCAACCCGTTGGACTGGACATCGATGAGGATCAGTGGCGTGTTGATCCTTCCTAAACAAAAACTATATCATCAACAAATAACACTATGTAACCTCATCTTAAATATGTCGTGTAAGCTTGTCCATCACTAATGTGAGAAGATATCTTGATGCAACCTTATAGTGTAGAGAAATCTCTGATACTAAACTACTGCATCTACACTCGTGACTCCTCCATCATAAATGTCCTTAATAATATATATAATAGAACAACAGCTCACATCCCAAACTTGCAAGTTAGCTCCACTAAACAAGGATGTAGTTTCACGGCATAATATGTGTCAAGTGTGGTTACATGTTCATTATCCTACTTAAAGTTTTCCTACAAACTATAGCACCTTTGTTCTCTACATTTTAATTTTCAGCGACTTTTATCCTTTTTTCCACTTATTAAAGATCATTCTATGGAATGTGTCGGATCATCCAAATTTCAATCGGATACTTCGTCTTTTTGCTTCTTCTTCCTTCTTTTTCTTCTTTTTTTTCTTTTCCTTGTCTTTTCCTTTTCTTCTTTCCCACTTTTGCTCTCTATATCCTAGTGTCGTCGTCAAGAGGTTGGAGAAAGGCGGCGGCGCTAGGTTTTACCTTCTTTTTCTTCTACTTTCTTTTTTCTTTCCATTTTCTTCTTTTTTTTTTTTTCCCTTCTCTCTCTCTGTATCAGTGGTTTAGGATTTTGTTTGTATAAAATAAAAATGGGTTCCATATAGTACTACTTAGTGCTCTACTAAGTCCAAATTACAATCAATTCTTCTTACTTTTTTCTTTCCATTTTTTTCTTTTTTTTTTCCTTCTTTCTTTCTCGGTGGTTTAGGGTTTTGTTTGTATAAAATGAAAATGGGTTCCATATAGTGCTGCTTAGTGCTCCACTAAGTCCAAATTACAATCAAGTTCCTCATTTTCTATTTTATATAACATTTAGTAATTTCCATAATTGAAAACTAAGCCCAAAAATTCTATTTTATTTGTCTTAACCCCTTATTAAGTATGTGTTTATCTCTCATTATTGTAGAAGAAATGGAGTAACGAATAGTATTTGTTAGAGAATGTATACTTGAAATTTAAAATAACTTTATTGATTTGTATGTAGAATACTTTATTAGGTGAATGTGTGGTAGAAAATCTTACTGTAGCAAACAATGTTTTGGAATAATGGGAGACAAGCGGGGCCTAAATACCTATTTTCTTCATTGTGAATAATTACTTTTGGTCCATTTAAAATGACATCCTAGATTAGTAAAAAAAATTGAAGTTTGAAAACGTACCCACGTAGCCGTGTCCGAAATTTGGACTCTTTTTAGTCATGTCCCCATATCCTATATTTTAGAAAATAAAATATCCAACACTTCGATACGTATCCGTACCCGATACCCGTACCCGAGTCCGAACATCATAGCTTGCAAGTAATGGCGAAAGTCCCAGTCAACAATAAAGGCTCCATGACCTCTGAATCCTCTCAAAACGAGTCAGAGATCAATTCTACGATGAGCTCAACTGGAGGAGGTAATGTTTCTATTCAACTCACAGGGGAGAAGTTAAATGGACGAAACTTCAAAGAATGGGCTCAATCAATTAAATTGGTACTCAATGGCAAAGGAAAGTTAGGTTACCTGATCAGAGAAACAAAGAAGCCAACTGCGAAAATGGAAATCAAAAAACTCGATTACAGCGTGGCTGGTAAATGCAATGAAGCCGTCCATAGGAAAAACATACCTTTTCCTGCCAACTGTAAACGATGTTTGGGACGCCATCAAGGAGATGTATTCAGATTCAAAAAATTCATCCCAAATTTTTGAAATCAAAACATGTCTTTGGAAAACCAAGCAGGGGGAAAGGAGAGGGATGTTACTGAGTATTACTTAGAAATGACCTCTCTTTGGCAAGAGCTCGATCTCAATTGCGAAGAGTGGGAATGCCCGGAGACAGCGTTAAGTCCAAGAAAAAGCTTGAAAATGAATGAGTTTATGAGTTCCTTGTCAGTCTCAATCACGAACTCGACGTGTTAATGGAAAAATTCGGGGTCAAAGACCACGGCCCTCAACACGAGAAGTTTTCGCCAAGGTGAAAAGAGGAGAACTGCCAGAAAGTGATAAAGACAAGGACAGTCGGTGAGGTGGAGATGTCGACGCTTCTGTCATCTGGATTTGGGTCATTTGTGTATGAAAATGGACCTTCATAGTTTGGACTAAAGTCATCTCCTGTGGCTAGATGTGGATCACGAATTGGGCCAAAAATTAATAATTATGGGCCGACTGCTAGACTGAGCAAGTTTGAAGCTGTTGAGTCTTCAAAATTTGGGTATGTTGGATTTGGGCCCAAAATGACAACTTTATCAAAATGAGCAACACGTGGTGCGAACACTGTCGTAAATTGGGACACAAAGAAGATAATTGTTGGAATATACATGTAAAGCCCACAAATTGAAAACACTGTCGTAAATTGGGACACAAAGAAGATAATTGTTGGAATATACATGTAAAGCCCACAAATTGAAAACTGAGATAAAACATTAAAAATCGTGGCTATCAAGTTTCAACCGACCAAACGGGTAACTCCAACGAAAAAAAGGTGGAGCATTCAACAGTGAACAATTAGAACAACTCTATTAGTTCTTCTCTAGCCTTCAACCGTCAAGTCAATCCTCCACACAATCATTCGAGTTCATTAGCCCGCAAAGGTAGTTTTCTGAAAGCCTTAAATATCTCCTCAAAATATAAAACTCCCTGGATTATTAATTCAAGTGATTTCGATCACATGATGGATTGTTACCATCTATTTTCTTCATACTCACCTTGTGCGGGCAATATCAAAGTTAAGATCGCAGACGACTCACTCTCATATGTTGCTAGAAAAGAGAGTATTCGAATCTCCGAGTCTATAACTCTAAAATTTGTCCTTCATGTCCTAAACTTGTCATGTAATCTACTATCTGTCAATCAACTTACTAAAGACTCCAATTGCTTTACTAAATTTTCTCAATCTCATTGTATATTTCAGGACCTATCATCGGAGAAGACAATTGGTAGTGCTAAAGAATGTGAGGGATTTTATTACTTTGACAAGGCTAATGTGAGTAAATAATGTCAAACTACAATTTCTGATTCTATATTTGTCTCTAGGATAGCGATATTCTATTGTGGCATTACGGAATGGGTCATCCCAACTTCCAATACTTAAACATGTATTTCTTTCCATATTTTCGAAAAAAAACATCAGTTGACTTACAATGTGATATTTGTGAACTTGCTAACACTAACGCACTGTTTTTTCAAAATCCACATACAAACCATCGAAACCATTTACTATTATTCATAGTGATCTATGGGGCCCTTCACGAGTTCCTAATCAAACTCACGTCAAATGATTTATCACGTTTATAGATGATACTCGGGTTTGTTAGGTTTACCTGCTAAAAGCAAAAACTGATGTTTGGTCGGTATTCATTAACTTTCATCAAATGATTCAAACACAAATTCAAATATTGCACACTAATAATGGTATTGAATACTTCAATACCACTCTACGAGACTATCTATAAAAGTATGGGATAATTCACTAAAGTTCGTGTGTCGATACCCCCCAACAAAATGGGATTGCCAAACATAAAAATAGGCACCTTCTTGATGTTGCCCATACCTTCATTTTCACTACAAATATACCAAAACTGTTCCGGGGAAATGCTATCTTAACATCAACCTACCTCATCAATTGAATGCCTTGTCGTACTATTTCCTTCGAATCACTTATCTGAAGATTTCACAATTCTTTTCCTAATTCTCGTTTGAACTCAAACATATCTCTCAAGGTGCTTGGATGTACTGCATTTGTCCACATTCATTCCCATCATCGAAGCAAACTTGACCCTCGTGCGATTAAATGTGTTGTCATCAGATATGCACCTACTCAAAAGGACCATAAATACTAAGATCTAGTAACAAAGAAAACATTTGTTAGCCTTGATGTTACATTCTTTGAGAGGAAACCTTCAAAAAACCATCTCTTCAGGGGGAGAATTTAAGTGAAGATCGATTCTTTGACTTTGATATCTCTTTTGAACCTACCTAGCTCACTGAACCCGTCATACCACCATATTCTAATATGCCATGTATAGAGGAGAGCTTGAACTCAGGAGGAGATATAGAAAAACAAAATCACAGGAGATGTTACTTTACTCAAGGAGGTCAAAATCAAAGGAGAATCTCACATTTGAAGTACCAAGAGAATTGGAACCGATGATAGCTCCAGAATTTCATAAGATTCATGAGTCCGAATCTCCAGATATAGATCTACCTATTGCACTCAGGAAACAAACTCGATTATGTATTCTCGAACTTATCTCAAAATTCATATTTTATAATACTCTATCTACAGGATTCCGTACTTTTACATCTATTGTTGATAGTACAGAAACTCTAAGGAGTATTCAGGAAGCTTTGAAAATTCCCAAATGGAGAGAAGCAGTGGAGGAAATGCAGACCTTAGAAAAAAATGATACATAGAAGATGATGGATCTACCTAGAGGAAAGAAACCTGTAAGTTGCAAATGGGCCTTTAATGTGAAGTATAAAGTTCATGGAACAATTGAACGACATAAAGCTCGTCTTGTTGTAAAATACTATACATAGACCTGTGGTATTGACTACATTGAGACTTTCGTACCCATGGTAAAATTAAATACAATTCGGGTTGTATTGTCTTTACCAGCTAACTTGGACCGGCCCCTTCAACAACTAAATATTAAAAATGCATTTCTCAACGGGGAACTAGAAGAAAAGGTCTTCATGACTTTACCACCAGGATTTTGTAAAAGGAATGAGGAAAACCGAGTCTGTAAACTCAAGAAATTATTGTATGGTCTCAAACAGTCACCAAGAGCATGGTTCGATAGATTTGCAAAGGTGTTGAAAGGCCAAGATTATCGACAAGGACAATCAGATCACACTATGTTCTTCCAACAATCAGAAAATAGGAAGACCATTCTAATTGTACACGTGGATGATATAATCTTAATGGGAAACATCTCAATTGAGATGGATAGACTCAAGAGAAGTCTAGCAACTGAATTTGAACTGAAAGACCTAAGACAAATGCGATATTTCTTAGGAATGGAAGTGGCAAGATCAAAAAAGAATATTAGTGTGTCACAACAAAAATATATCAACGACCTTCAAATCGAAACAGGCATGCTTGGTTGTAGACCATGCAACATTCCTATTGATACAGGAAGAAAAACAAAGGATAATGGAAATCCCAACCAGGAGGATTGATATCAACGGCTAGTCAGAAAATTGATCTACCTATCTCATACTAGACCAAACATTGTTTTTTACGGTAAGCGTGGTAAGTCAACATATGTATTCACCAAAGGAAAGCCATAGGGAAGCAATGTACAGAATTATCGGATATCTTAAAGACTCAACTAGAAAAGAGATAATTCTTCAAGAAGAATGAGAACAAGTAGAAGTATTCACAGATGTAGATTGCGCGGGCTCAACAGAGGATAGAAGATAAACTATCTGTTACTGTAGTTTTGTATGGAGAAGCTTGGTAACTTGGAAAAGTAAAAAACAGAATGTAGTGACAAGAAGCAGTGCTGAAGCAGAGTTTAGAGCAATTACCTAAGCAATATGCGAAGGGCTATGGCTAAAGAAACTCTTGGAAGAACTCCAAGTTACAGTAAAACTTCCAATCAAGTTCTATTGTGATAATAAAGCAGTCATAAACATTTTCCTTAATCCGATTCAACATGATCGAACTAAACAGGTTGAAGTAGACAGACTCTTCATTAAAGAAAAGGTTGAAGATGGAGTTATTTGCATGACATGACCTATGTTCCTACAAACAAATAAACTGCAGTCATTTACCAAAGAACTATCTTGACAAAGCTCGACGATTTCATTTGTAAGTTGGAGATGGTCAACATTTACCATCCAACTTGAGAGGGAGTGTAGAAATTCTAAAGATTGCACTTGATTTATTCATGTACCATGTTTAGCTTTTTCCATAAGTAATTAGATTGTAATTAGGGTGATATCTTCCTCTCCTAATTTAGGAGATTCCTTTCCTTTCTTCCTCATTCCATTGTGTTATAAATCAAGAGGTTGTATACAGGTTCTTCATATAGAAGAAATGCAGAAAATAATTTCTGCTTTTATGAACCATCCATGATTTTAGGATCTAGAACTTGTTTAGTCTCCTCATTTATCATTTTTCACATGTTATCTTAACATCCCAACTCCCTGCTATGCTCAATGCCATTTCCTTGAGTTCTTTAATGATCAGATTCAATATTAAACCCTACTAGTTCCCTAAACCTTTCCACACTCTCCTAGTCAATTCCAAGTACCCTATAAGATTCCTTTGTCTGTCACAACCCTCCCATGTCTCTCTTTTTCTTCTTCAGTAAATAATACATTTTATAATAGAACATAATTTTCATCTAATATTCAAATCATAACATCGGAGAATCAATGTCAGCATGTCAAAGAAGAGAACAATACCATTTCCACCCATAGATTGAGATTGATCTCCTGAACTTGAAACAAATTTGCCCTTCAGAAATGGAACACATTCACTAAATAGGAAAACAATATAGGCTGACAAGAAATTACATATGAGAGGAAATGGGCATGTTATAATAAGGAGACGGAACAAGACCTGCTGCCTAGCTCGTTGGAGCTCTTGCTCAAGTTGTGTCAACTTCATTCTACTGCTCTCTAACTGTTGAACATAAGCCTGAATGCCAAAGTATGAAAGAACAAATGAGTATACTGATACTACTTTTACATGACATACATTAAGTAGGACATTGTGTGCATACAAAGGCTTTAAAACATTCCATGAAGGTCATGAGAAGCAACATATATCATGCTCAACACAGACCATTTTTTCATCAGAAGCAGCATATCTTACACTCAAAACAGAGAATAGGTAAGTACATGCATGCTGCCAGTGAATTTGGATTATATCATCTGGACTAAGAATTAGTGATCGACCATATGAATTAACCAGGATAGTGGATGCATATTAGTTCAACCATCTTTACAATAAGAAGTGAAATTTATAATATGGCTACAACTTAGAATTAGATCCAATGCATTAACAGAAACAGACATGAAGGATTATAATGGCGGTAAACAAAGAAATGACATAAAACCTACTTTTTTTCTCAAACGGCTTTTTCTGGCGGCTTCACGATTTTGAGCAAGCCTACGCAGAGTCTGCAAGAGGTAGTGAAAAATCATATATATTTTCTAAAACAAAGGTACATATATACATGCAATTTTGCGAAGGTTGAAAACCATTTGATCTCTGTACTTATCACTGCCATCGGAAGCCACTATACCCTGTGATTGATTGATTTGAAACTGCAGAAGAAACAAATTTCAAGATTAACTCACCAATAGCCAATACAAGATTATCATCCTAGGAGGAATGTGAGAAATGTGCACGATGGAAAACAGTATACAATCATTTGTGTAGAAGTTGAAATGTATATGTCGATTTATGTATTAAAAAAGGTGAAAAACTAAAATTATTGTATGGAAAAGCATATTAGACATCACCCTCATATTTTTATCTTCAGTGTCGGCATCGGTGGAAATATCAGTCCGAGGAGGACTGACATCTGCCATTGTGGAAGCTCCACAATATCCTGAATGAATACTTCAAACTGAAATGAGCATTTCCATCTACCCAACTCTATAGGAGAAAATAAGAACCCAAACTGGATGAAAATACTCCTGTAAGGACAATATCCAAAGGAATTAAATGACAACTCTTTCGAAAGCAGGAAAAAAAGTGGCAAATATGAGTACAATGGTGAAAGATTCAGTTATCGGAGCCTCGTAATAACCCCACATTAGGAGAATGGAGTGCTAAATTTCAAAAATAGCAACTTAATTAGATCATTCAAATACTCAAAGCAAGTCAGAGTAATTAGAAAAACAGATAAACCGATAATAAAAAAGTCGTCGGAAGTAGAACAACTAAAAAGCGAAGATAAATTAAGAGAACCAGACAAAAACCCACGAATTATGTAAGAGATTCATTGCTTTTCTACAAATTCGACCTCCCAAGGATATACAATCATGATAATTTGAAAAGGAGCACGCTTACCAAATAAAAGTACACTCACAAGAAGACTGAACTTTGTCACCGAGGTCTGATCAACTTGAGTGGCATCACAGTAACAACCTATCAAGAAAACAACAGAAATTAAGTAAAAGAAAAATCAGCTCAGAGAAATATATAAAATTACATCAAGGTTGAATGTAGCAAAACCCTAATTGTACATATTAGAGAGTAAGTACGAAGATTGCCTGGGGGTAGGGGCGAGCTTGAGAGTTTAGAAGCTGAGAAAGTGATCAATAGAGAGAGACGGTGTCAAAGCTCGGAAAGAAAATGGGGATTGCCTGTTTAGGACCTTTTGAAAACAGATACGGTGTAAAGTGACGCTAAAGAATGTTTAGTTAAAGAAGTTTGGAAAAGTTGTAAAACTATTTTATTTGGCAAATTTACAATTAAATAAAAAAGAATATTTATATCTATAACATATTAAAGGTATTTATATTGTACTTGCCACACCACAATCAAAACGTGTTTTCACTAAAAATATCACAACAAATTTACAATTATAATCATAATCCAATAAATAAATAAATTATAATTTCATTACGTGCCCCTATCCCAAAATTACTTTATATTTCCCTCATTTTTTCTCACCCATTCTTCCTTGCCAACTTCCTCCACCCATTGACTCAATGGAAGTTTTGGCACCTTTGCATTCAATACAGCATTTCTCATTTATATTTATAAAACATGGGCCATTTTCGAATTATTAAGGATGCGTTAATGATAGACAATGATCGTTAAATATGATTATCACTTGAACATATACTCAAAACATTAAACGTTCAAGATCAAACATTTTCCAAATCATAGCCATTCAAATAATGAATTCAATGAGCATAATGCAATGGCGTTCTTCAACAATCTGATCAAGAGAAAATTGATACTGATAATAAAGAAAGTTAATGAAAGCACATGGTGGAGAAGGGAGGCCAAAAGATACTCTCTTTTGATCATTCACAAATCCTCTTATGATCAACAAAGTGAGGACAACAAGAACAACAACTGTAATTGCAATTCCCAAAGGTAGCCCTTCGAGAATTAGAATTGCATCCATTTGCCCCAAATTCCAATAAAATCTAAGAAATTACAAAGGTTGTGGATGTATGCTGAACCATACAGTTCTTTTTATCAATCTTTGGATCTTTTACTGTATGAATTTTCATATTTGTATCTTTAAATAAAGAGAATTTTTTATAGAAGTCACTAAATTTGAAAAGTACACCAAAATTTATTACTTTTACTAATTGTGCTAAAAAAATGTCACTTTTCGGTGTGAAAGGTCCAATTTATCTTTAGTGGTACCTTTTAGGAGCATTTAATGTTCATTAATGCTTGATTTGAATGTCATTAATGCTATGAAGTGGTGATTTAATTTTTATAGGATAAACATTGAAATATATGTATATTATATTGGGTAATATGAAT
Organism: Fraxinus quadrangulata; assembly: GCA_903798255.1. Taxonomy (NCBI): domain Eukaryota; kingdom Viridiplantae; phylum Streptophyta; class Magnoliopsida; order Lamiales; family Oleaceae; genus Fraxinus; species Fraxinus quadrangulata. Next base: position 14,872 of record CAIGRB010007599.1, on the reverse strand, counting down.
TTTGTTAATAAAAAAAAAGATTTTGAAAAGTGAATATAAACCAATTTCTTCTACTATTAACAAACTCTAACTTCCTAACCATCTTCTCCATTCTTCATCAAGAAGATATTACTATTGAATTCATCATCCATTTTGAGAGGTTATCATATTACAAATTGTTTATATTTTTATCTTATAACTTACTACTTTTGAAATGTTAAAGACAATATGGTCATATTTATTTGAAATTTTCGAAATTATTATTCATTGATTTGTTTAGTTTTTCAAATCTTTTGGAATGAAGATACCAATATCCTCTACAAAATGTTGTGAAAGATTCCATATTTATGAAGCATTGACTTATTTATTTGGAAAGAAGTTATCATATTGTAGTTGAAAATTGATGATCACCACTAATATTTTGAATAATTTCGTCCAACCAAGTCCAATAAACGTTTTGGAAAATTGTATCTTTAATGATTCACTGTGCAAATTATTTGGAAAGAAGATTTTGTCATTTGGTAGTACAATATTGATGACTACATTTAATGTTATGAAGAATTTGTTCCAATCACACACATTAAATGCTTTCCGTCAATTTCGACAGTTCAACTATCGAATTCGACATTTCGAAACTATCGGGATAGACATTTCAACTATCGTTTCACCTGTTTGCTATTGTACAGTTTTAAATATTCGAATGTGCCACTTTCATGCTACTAAATACTGACATATTAATTGTGCAGAATTCTTATAATTGCAATTTCAAATTCTCAGGAAAAGTATTCGTTGTGGTAGAGTTGGTCATAACCGGACCATATGTTCCAACTTCATTTTAACACAACTCACGTAAAAAGGCTTTGAAGTCCGAAAATGGTTGAAGTTGTATTTTGCATTACCCAAAGATGGCGTTGTACATTTTGAAGTTATATTATCATTTTCGTTTCATAATCGTTTGCAAATATCAGTCGTGTAGCAATAATTTCACAACAAAATTCTTACATAGACAGATTACTTCATTACATGCCAACAGTTCAACTATCGATCCCGATAGATTGTTCTGTTCCAAACTTGTTCATGGTTATTTTTTGCATGTTATAATGCTGACATTATACATTTTGAAGCTATATTATCATTGTCATTTCATTATCGTTTGTAGATATTAGTGGTGTTTAAATTCACAAGCAAAATAGTTACATAAATAAAATATTTCATAACATCCCCACAGTTAAAATTGTCAGCCCCGACGTCATTCTCGATAGTTGGTTGCAAAGTAGAAAATTTGACTACAAGTACGATGCATAAGGGATATACTATTGCACAACATTTGGTACAGACGTTACCACATTAATCTCTAACAAAACTACAATACATAATTATAGCCGATAACATACGCAATTATTGCCTACTTCAATCGTCATCGACGGTTGAACG